>JAODAL010070078.1:0-16081 GCA_025379985.1 Phyllomedusa bahiana
TTTTGTTTAATCAAATTGCCCCAGCAGGATGACATCACCAGGCCTTTCCTCTCACAGAAAGGTCTGTTTATGTATAGGATTGTAAGCAGCTACACTGTAGCTCAAAAGTAACATTTTTGCTTTACAGCACAAAGGTCCTTGGTTCAAATCCCTGCAGGAACCAAACCTGTGCATTTTGTTTCTCTTTATCAATGCACAGACCTGATTGAGGTTTCTTTTTTTTATTGCACTTTTTTGACTTAATTACTAAACTAGTCCAAAAGACAGATAGAGTGATCAGCCCCTGGGGTTTGAACTCTCAGAAAGCTTCCTAAAGGGGAAGAGGTGATGCCCTGACCAGACTGGGGAGCTCCCGGGTCGTATCCCCTGGAGATGAGCTGTAAACAATAGATCACTAAAGGAGCAGCTAAAACAAAAACGGTGCAGAATTTTTAATAATGATGAATGGTGAAAATGATTGTTATTTCATTTGAAAGCTTCCCGCGTCAATTTTACTTCGTTGCAAAACCCCTTTAAGGAAGCACAGCAGGAAATGTAAACCAAACTTTTTCTAGTAACTTAAACTAAACCTACTCGGATGATGTGTTCTGTCCTATACTTACCTGCAAGGTGTTATTTTTATTAAATCCATGGCAACACTTACAGACTGCGCCCTGCAGCTCCTACAAGCCTATGGTTAGCCGGCACCCAGTGCAATGTTCTAACGAATCTTTTTTTTTTTTCTTTTCCTTACAACACACATCCAAGCCTCCAGCGCTGCACTGCTCTTTCCTATCTTCCTTGTTCAGAATCATCTCTCCCTTGTTCCCTTTACGTGTTTCTCCCACCTCTGCTCCAGGTCTACTCTATGCTTGCCAACCCGCCCAGAATAGAGGCCACAAAGGGGGTGGGGCTTGTGCACACTCATTATGATCTAGGGCAAGCATCCTCAAACTGCGGCCCTCCAGCTGTTGGGAATCTACAACTCCCATCATGCATTTATATAATTTATAACTGGGAATGATGGGAGTTGTAGTTTCCCAACAGCTGGAGGGCCGCAGTTTGAGGATGCCTGATCTAGGGCGGTGGCGTGGGTGTCCTGGGTGGGGCTACAAAGCTCCCAGTTTTCCAAAGAATTGGTTGGGAAGTTTAGTCTCCTCCCATTTTAGCTAATGGTTTTCCCTTCTCTACTCTGATTTCACCCCTCTAAGGTTTCATCTTTTCTCCCCCTCTCCTAGAGCACCTGTCCCTTCAGGCATTATCTACTGACCCTTATCCAGGTCTAATCCCAATCTAGATGATATTTTTTCCTTCTCCACCCAACAACCCTCTATGGTCTCGCTTCCTCCCCCCTCACCAAATGTCATCCTCTGTACTGCTGCACTGACCTGGATCAGGCTTGGTTCATGTAGTGAACATACATTTTGGTGCTTTTATACATTAAAACATGTGTGAAAGAATTACATCTAACATTATCCAAATGTTGGCTTCTATAGGAACATGCACCAATACTGCACATGGTGTTATTTTACTTTTTAGGTAGGGTACCGGCCATCTTCCCTCTACAGCGGCACAGGTCACATGACCCTATCGCTGGCCCTGGTGCTGAGGATCGTCTTGGTGTTCTTATAAGAAAATTGATCAGAGCTGCAGCAGTGGCTGGAAGTGTTGTCATAGGGACATACAAGTAGAAACGCTGGAAATCTGCAATGCAGAGCACTGACAGCCTGAAGCATAATATAGGGTTGGCTTAATGACTTTTATAGAAGGGCTCTGGTCCGTCTTTAAACCACTGAGATGCAAGGAGAGGGTTGATATCAGAGCTTATCTGTTCCTACAGACTCCTCAGAGGCAGGTACGGGGGGGGGGGGGGGGTATAACTCAGCTTTACTGAAGTACAGAAAGATTAACAGATACAACTTATTTACAGTCTGCTTCAGATGGTAATTCCTGTGCTTGATGCAAGGGTAATAATGGTAATATAATACACATCACATAACTACTATACAATATGCACAGCAGCCGCCTCCATCCTGTGCCCTTTCCTGCTCCTGTCTGCAGTAGGTCAGACTATGCTTCATAAATTGATGGGATAGGGTGAGATGCTAAATAGCAGTATCCATTGGTTGGGTCTAGCATTACAGCTCTCCCCACTAATTTGGCTAGCAGATGTGACTCAGGATCAGTAAAGGATAAGTAATGTATGTACACAGTGACTGCACCAGCAGAACAGAGAGTGCAGCTCTGGAGTATAATACAGGATGTAACTCAGGATCAGTACAGGATAAGTAATGTATGTACACAGCACCAGCAGAATAGTGAGTGCAGCGCTGTAGTATAATACAGGATGTAACTCAGGATCACACAGGATAAGTAATGTATGTACAGTGACTGCACCAGCAGAATAGTGAGTGCAGCTCTGGAGTATAATACAGGATGTAACTCAGGATAAGTAATGTATGTACACAGTGACTGCACCAGCAGAATAGTGAGTGCAGCTCTGGAGTATAATACAGGATGTAACTCAGGATCAGCACAGGATAAGTAATGTATGTACACAGTGACTGCACCAGCAGAATAGTGAGTGCAGCTCTGGAGTATAATACAGGATGTAACTCAGGATCAGTACAGTATAAGTAATGTATGTACACAGTGACTGCACCAGCAGAATAGTGAGTGCAGCTCTGGAGTATAATACAGGATGTAACTCAGGATCAGTACAGGATAAGTAATGTATGTACACAGTGACTGCACCAGCAGAATAGTGAGTGCAGCTCTTGTGTATAATACAGGATGTAACTCAGATCAGTACAGGATAAGTAATATATGTACACTGACTGCACCAGCAGAATAGTGAGTGCAGCTCTGGAGTATAATACAGGATGTAACTCAGGATCAGTTACAGGATAAGTAATGTATGTACACAGTGACTGCACCAGCAGAATAGTGAGTGCAGCTCTGGGAGTATAATACAGATGTAACTCAGATCAGTACAGGATAAGTAATGTATGTACACAGTGACTGCACCAGCAGAATAGTGAGGGGCAGCTCTGGAGGATAATACAGGATGTAACTCAGATCAGTACAGGATAAGTAATGTATATACACTGTGACTGCACCAGCAAATAGTGAGTGCAGCTCTGGAATACAATACAGGATGTAATTCAGGATCAGAAAGGGATAAGTAATATATTTTACACAGTGACTGCACCAGCAGAATAGTGAGTGCAGCTCTGGAGTATAATACAGGATGTAATTCAGGATCAGTACAGGATAAGTAATGTATGTACGCAGTGACTGCACCAGCAGAATAGTGAATGCAGCTCTGGGGTATAATACAGGATGTATAACTCAGGATCAGTACAGGATAAGTAATATATGTAAACATTTGACTGCAACCAGCAAATAGTGAGTGCAGCCTGGAGTATAATACAGGATGTAAATTCAGGATCAGTACATGATTAGTAATGTATGTACGCAGTGACTGCACCAGCAGAATAGTGAGTGCAGCTCTGGAGTACAATACAGGATGTAAACCAAGTTAAAGGAGTATTCCTATTTCATTTGTTATCTTTAAACATGTAAGCTAAGGTCAATTAATACGATTACCAAACTCTGTTCTGCCAGAGTTGGAGATCTTATCTACTGCTTTTGATAAGACAGGAGCTTGTCTACATTACTTAGCTGCGCTTTAACCTTTCAGAGCTCTAGCTTTGTGTATTACAGCTTATAAATCTCTTGCACTCATGTTACTCCAATAGAATCAGCTAGTAATAGCAGAGCTTGGATCCACCCACAGCCTGACCAGGATGTGTGTGTGTGAAGCTGCCTGTGGCCCTATAAACCAGCATGGTGAGACAACCCCTTTATGTACAAGATGAAGAATTTTCTTAATATATGTCTGTATGGCACCTGTAATCTTTTCTCTTAGTGGGGGAATACAGCTGGACCTGGGGGACACATTTCTTGCACTAGATTGGAAGCAGGTAGCTATCATGTTATGCAGTGATGTACCTTAATTAACACTCTGTACCCAGCCCTCTTGGAGGAAGGAAGCATGCGTCCTATAGTGCTGCAGCCTTGCATTTGTCCTTATCTCATATTTATTATAATGGAGAGATGGCACAGGCAGGAACCCACTGTTACAAACTAGGGGGACGTGTGATACTGAGCGTAATGTGTGGCCTTTGGAGTTGAGTTACATCTGCAGTCACTATTCTGAGGTGGGTTGACCACTAGGGCATAGAGTGGGTTTAGGGGGTGGACTAGTTAACATATCACCAGTACCTGCAGCCTGTCATAATGGATGGAGGCTGCAGAGACAGGGCTCGGTATTCAGTGCCACCATCCACTACGAGGGGCGACGCCCCCGGCTCTTTTCAGATATTCTTATAGGGGAATGGGATAAAGAGCGGGTGTTGCTGGCAGTGAAGCAGGTGGCAGGGCTGCCTATGGGGTTACGGTCACACGTTTTGAGAGTGTGCAGTCTAAGTTCTTGCACATTACCCCATTAGGACATTTTGTGGTGATAGAGAGGATGGGTCCTTGCTTAGGAGCCCAGAATTTTGCACTGGTGGCTCTTCCTCCGGAGGAGATATTTGGAAACGAGCTGCAAGTTCCTACATCATGCGAGAAGATAGCCGGAGAGTTTAGCAGCAGGAATGACCTCTGTCCAGTGCCGCAGGGTCCTTATGGGGTTAATCCAAGGACTGGATATACTCGTAGTCCAACACACAAGGGTCATTCGCCTCCAGCCGCTGCGTCCTCTGCTGGTGGCGCGGCCGCTGGGTCGTTCCCATCCTTCAGATCTGTATAGCTATTGAGAAAATAATCCTCTATCCTGCTCAGGAATTCATCTGTGAAGGCCGTGCAGGCGGCAGTGACCAGCGTCCTCCTCAAACAGGACAGAAGCTGGAGAGACAGGAGGAAACGGTTACAATAACACACATAGCACCTGACCCCTCACAAAGGAAGACAACCAAGACAAAATGGGCCAGAGTCAGGTCTACTCCAGTCACAGCCAAAGCTGCACTGGTCAATACTAAACTAATGGGCAAAGCAACAACGTAAACTGCACTGCATTTGGGACAACTGTGTTCCCTTTATAATTTTACAGTCACATAATAACTTGGTAAAAGGTATACGCCAGGGGTCCCCAACCGCCGGTCCGCGGACCGGCACCGGGCCCTAGCGTATCCCCTGCCGGTCCGCGGCCCCGGGCTAAACATTTTTGCCGGGCCGACCCGCTGATTTTTCAGTCCGGCGGTGGGGCATCTGGTCTGCGCGGGCCGCTGTAATCCGGCCGCGCAGACCTAGCAGCTGCCGCTCAGCGTGCGGCTGCTTTAAACAGGGAAAGCAGGAGCGGTGCATTACCGTCCCTGTTTTCCCCTATAAACTGCAGATGGGGCGCTCACTGGGGCCCGTATCTACAACGATGAGCGGCGCCGGGGGGATGATACACAGTGACCTCACACCCCCCGCGCCGCTCAGTGCCGTCAGATGTCGGCTGCTGGGCGAAGGCGCTCGGCCGAGGAGCCGGGACAGGTGAGTGACTTCAACTTTTTTTTATTTATTTTTTTTATTTTAATTGTCCTGGCTGCCTACTGGGGGCCGCTATCTATCACTATCACTACTGGGGGAAGCTATGTTTCATTATCACTACTGGGGCAGCTATGTATCACTATCAATACTGGAGCAGCTATTTTTCACTATCACTACTGGGGCAGCTATGTATCATTATCACTACTGGGGCAGCTATGTATCACTATCACTACTGGGGGAAGCTATGTTTCATTATCACTACTGGGGCAGCTATGTATCATTATCACTACTGGGGAAGCTATGTGTCACTATCACTACTGGGGGCAGCTATGTATCACTATCACTACTGGGGGAAGCTATGTTTCATTATCACTACTGGGGGCAGCTATGTATCACTATCAATACTGGAGCAGCTATATTTCATTATCAATACTGGGGCAGCTATGTATCATTATCACTACTGGGGCAGCTATGTATCACTACTGGGGCAGCTATGTATCACTATCACTACTGGGGCAGCTATGTATCATTATCACTACTGGGGCAGCTATGTATCATTATCACTACTGGGGCAGCTATGTATCACTATCACTACAGGGGGCAGCTATGTATCACTATCACTACTGGGGCAGCTATGTATCACTATCACTACTGGGGCAGCTATGTATCACTATCACTACTGGGGGCACTATTATCCATTATTTACTTACTGGGGCAGCTATGTGTCCCCTATCACTACTGGGGGGGAGCTATGTATCACTATCACTACTGGGGGAAGCTATGTATCATTATCACTACTGGGGGCAGCTATGTATCACTATCAATACTGGAGCAGCTATATTTCATTATCACTACTGGGGCAGCTATGTATCATTATCACTACTGGGGCAGCTATGTATCACTATCACTACTGGGGCAGCTATGTATCACTATCACAAATGGGGCAGCTATGTGTCATTAACACTACTGGGCAGCTATGTATCATTATCACTACTGGGGCAGCTATGTATCAATATCACTACTGGGGCAGCTATGTATCACTATCACTACTGGGGCAGCTATGTATCACTATCACTACTGGGGCAGCTATGTATCACTATCACTACTGGGGCAACAAATTTAAACATTATCACTACTGGAGCGCTATGTTTCATTTCACCCACTGGGGGCAGCTATGTATCATTTTTCACTTCTGAGGCAGCTATGTTATCATTATCACTACTGGGGCAGCTATGTTTCATTATCACTACTGGGGCAGCTATGTATCAATATCACTACTGAGGCAGCTATGTATCACTATCACTACTGGGGCAGCTATGTATCATTATCACTACTGGGGCAGCTATGTATCATTATCACTACTGGGGCAGCTATGTTTCATTATCACTACTGGGGGCAGCTATGTATCACTATCACTACTGGGGGCAGCTATGTATCACTATCACTACTGGGGCAGCTATGTATCACTATCACTACTGGGGCAGCTATGTATCACTATCACTACTGGGGCAGCTATGTATCATTATCACTACTGGAGCAGCTATGTTTCATTATCACTACTGGGGCAGCTATGTATCATTATCACTACTGGGGCAGCTATGTATCATTATCACTACTGGGGCAGCTATGTTTCATTATCACTACTGGGGCAGCTATGTATCACTATCACTACTGGGGCAGCTATGTATCACTATCACTACTGGGGCAGCTATGTATCATTATCACTACTGGGGCAGCTATGTGTCATTATCACTACTGGGGGCAGCTATCACTACTGGGGGCAGCTATCACTACTGGGGGCAGCTATGTTTCATTATCACTACTGGGGGCAGCTATGTTTCATTATCACTACTGGGGGCAGCTATGTTTCATTATCACTACTGGGGGCAGCTATGTTTCATTATCACTACTGGGGGCAGCTATGTATCACTATCACTACTGTAGCAGCTATGTATCACTATCACTACTGGGGGCAGCTATGTATCACTATCACTACTGGGGCAGCTATGTATCACTATCACTACTGGGGGCAGCTATCACTACTGGGGGCAGCTATGTATCACTATCACTACTGGGGGCAGCTATGTATCACTATCACTACTGGGGGCAGCTATGTTTCATTATCACTACTGGGGGCAGCTATGTTTCATTATCACTACTGGGGCAGCTATGTTTCATTATCACTACTGGGGCAGCTATGTATCACTATCACTACTGGGGGCAGCTATGTATCACTATCACTACTGGGGGGCAGCTATGTATCACTATCACTACTGGGGGCAGCTATGTATCACTATCACTACTGGGGGCAGCTATGTTTCATTATCACTACTGGGGGCAGCTATGTATCATTATCACTACTGGGGGGCAGCTATGTATCATTATCACTACTGGGGGCAGCTATGTATCACTACTGGGGGGCTATATTTATTTATTATTACAGGGGGCATATATTTCTATAATGACAGAGCTGATTACATATGTATATTATATACATGTATAATGCTGACCCACAGAGCTGATCAATATTACTGCAGACTGATTATCAGCTCTGTGGGTCAGCATTATTAATATATTAGTGACCCACAGAGCTGACAATCAGTCTCCAGTTATAAAATACTGGTTACCGCATACGATACCCCTAAATGACACAGTATACACATTATTGGTTTTTTTTTGTGTGTGTGATTCTAAACATCCGACCCCCTCCATAACCCCCCCCCCAATAACCCCGCCCCCCCCCCACTGGGCCGTGGAAAAATTGTCGTGCATCAAACCGGTCCCTGGTAGAAAAGAGGTTGGGGACCGCTGGTATACTCTACAAAACCAACACATTATGGAGTGCGGCTCTGGATGGAACTGGAGTCATGGAGTTGTGAATGCAGCTCTTGCTGTGAATAGTCATCAGAGCTAGCCAGTAGGGGGCAGCAGTGAAGTGGGAATTGTGCATGCAGCTGTGGATGTAAATAGAGTCATCAGAGCGAACCAGTAGTGAAGTGGGAATTGTTAAGGCCGCTCTGGCTATAAATTTTGTCATCAGATTTAGCCAGGGGGGGTGGGAGGGGGGTAACAGAGCACCGGGAGGTGTGAAGGCAGCTCTGGCTGTGATTAGAGTCATGAGAGTTGGTCAGTAGGTAGCTGTAATGAAATCGGTATGGTAACTGCAGCCCAGCCTTTAAGTGGTGTTATCAGAGATAGCCTGTAAGTGGTTCAGCGGGGATTTAAGATACAGCTCTGGCTGCAACAGGAGTAAAAAGCTAAATGATCTCCAGAACTTCTAGTGTCTGTATAGCTGCCCCCTCCAGATGCAGTTGAAACCAGAAGTTTCCATACACTACATAGAAAGACACCTCTGCATGGTTTTCTCACTATCTGACATGAAATCAGAATAAACCTTCCCGTTTTAGGTCAATTAGGAACCAAAATTATTTATATTTACCAAATCCCAGAATAATGAATAATGTTACTTTCTGTAAAGTCGGAAGTTTCCATACACTGGGATTACTCTGCCTTTAAACAATTTGGGGCAGCCCATATGATGATGTCATGTCTTTGGAAACTTCCGATTTATTTATTGGCAACATCTGAGTTAGGATGTATTTTAAAACACACCAGAAAAACACTGCTTCTGTGTGTAACATCATGGGAAAGTCTAAAGAAATCAGCCAAGATATCAGGAAGAGAATTTGGGACTTGTATAAGTCTGGATCATCCTTGGGTGCAATTTCCAGATACCTGAAGGTGCCTCCATTCATCTGTACAAACAATTATACGCAAGTACAAACAATATGGGAATGTCTAGCCATCATACTGCTCAGGAAGGAGATGGGTTCTGTGTCTCAGAGATAAACGCGCTTTGGTCCGACATGTGCATATCAAGCAAAGAACAAAAGCAGAAGACCTTGTGAAGATGTTGGTGGAAGTTGGTAAGATTGTGTCATTATCCACAGTGAAACGAGTACTGTATCACCATGGGCTGAAAGGTCACTCTGCCAGGAAGAAGCCATTACTCCAAAAGAAAAATAGAAAAGCCAGATTAATGTTAACAAATGCACACAGGTACAAAGACTTACATTTTTGGAGACGTGTCCTGTGACCTGATGAAACTAAAATTGAACTGTTTGGGCATAATGACCATCTCTATGGAGGAACAAGGGAGAAGGTCGAAAGCCTAAGAACACCATCCCAACTGTGAAACACAGGGGGTGGCAGCATGTAATAGGGTTGTTTTGCTGCAGGAGGGACTGGTGCACTTCACAAAATAAATGGCATCATGAGGAAAGAAGATTATGTGGCAAGACTGAAGCGATATCTCAAGACATCAGGCAGGAAGTTAAAGCTTGGGTGGAAATGGGTCTTCCAAATGGACAATGACCTGAAGCTACTGCCAAACTGGTTACAAAGTGGTTTAAGGAGAACCAAGTCAATGTTTTGGAGCGGCCAACACAGAGCCCTGATCTCAATCCTATTGAAAATTTCTGGGCAAAGCTGAAAAGGCAGGTGTGATCAAGGAGACCTCCAAACATGGCTCAGTTACAGCAGTTCTGTCAGGAGGAATGGGCCAAAATTCCATCCAACTATTGTCAGAAGCTTGTGGAAGGATTCAAAACGTTTGACCCAGGTCTTATAGTGTAAGGTCAATGTTACCAAATACTAATGAAATGTATGGAAACCTTTGACTTTGCAGAAAGTAATAAAAATGCCTTAAAAAATTCTCTCTCATATTTCTGCATTTGGCAAATATAAATAATTTTGGTTCCTAATTGACCTAAAACGGGGAAGGTTTCTTCTGATTTCATGTCAGATAGTGAGAAAAACCTGCAGATGTGTCTATTTATATAGTGTATGGAAACGTCTGGTTTCAGCTGTATGTAGTCCTCATCAGCGTTCGGGGAGGGGGCTTCATATCTCCCCTCCAGCTGTTTGTTTTTATTAGTACTGGTTGAGGTATTTTTATCTTGGACAGATAATTCCAGGAGAATGCAGGAAGCGGGACACATGACGCCGCCGTCCACAACTGCTCCCGGATCTGGTGTCTCAGAATTTTCTCACTTGCCTGAATGACATGTTTGCTGCGGAGGATGAGTGTGAATGTTTGACAGCGGAATATATGAGGCTGAGGGAGCGGTGGATTAGAGACGATGGCGGCCGAGCCTGGAATGTCATATGTTGGCTGCGGGATAAAAGTTATAGCACAGCACATTTTATAGTTAATTAAATACTTTTAATCTGCGACCCCGAGATGCTGAAATCCCACTAACCCAGCACGAGACAAAGATAGGCCGATTGTCTGGAACAGAAAGGTGGCTCTGCAGGGGTAACCCAAACAGTGACACCCATGCTATAGGAATGTTGGGACCTGAGCAAAGCTGTATCCCAGTAGGTCAGAAAATCAAGCATACTGGATTACCAGAATTTTACTGTAAAATTAGACGCAAAGGGTGACATGTATGAACAGGGCTGCGCCAGAAGTCTGGCGTCGTTTCAGCCCGAAAACTAGCGCAACACCCCGTTCGCTACATTTCTAATGAGGCGCACTCCAATATCAGGTGCAGTACAGAGCGCCCGCAGCACTTTGTGATGCGCCTGATTTTGAAGGGCGTGCGGGAGGCGGGACGCACTGCAACCGTACGAAACTACACATTTATAGCTTTAGTACGGCAAATCCAGGTGCATTACTGCTGGAACAGGTAGAGCACTTTAAAAGTGGTTTACCTGAGCCAGAAATGTCGCTTTGTAGCTAGAAAGCGCTAAATCTATGACCCGCAGTAGAACAGGTTCATAGATTCAGGCGCATTCTACGCTACAAATGTGCGCAAAAAAATGGTGCCTGGGCGCCAAAAATAATACATGTCGGCCTTTGTGATTTTATCTGGATGCCTCCTGCAGTGTAAAGAATGGAGGTTTTGGTTCAGGTGGTTATGGTTACACGTTGGGCCATGAACATAGACTTCTATTGTAATCGCCTCGTTTCTTACTATTTTTTTTTGTTGCTGCCTGAATCCGACACAGACATTTAGATGGGGAACTGCTCAGTACGGAGCGGGACATTTAGTTACTGGATTACACGGATTTTTCTGTACCATTTCTGTACTTTTCTAAGCAGGGCTCACGACTATATTTTCCTGTACAGGCTGTACAGGTATATAGTTTCCTGTACAAGCTGCTGGCCCCCAATTGTAATATGTGAGGTGAATCAATAAGCCTCAGAGCAAAGTTTTTTTCAGTGATTGTACACATACCGTGTTTCCCCGATAGTAAGACACCCCCGATAGTAAGACGTAGCGGTGTCTTGGGGAGGTCGCCTAATGTAAGACGTACCCCGAAAGTAAGACGTAGCGCGGCCTGATGACGTCACTGCCTGTGCCGGGATGAGCGCGCGGGAGGCCGGAGCAGCGAGGAGGCGGCGCGGGAGACGGAGCAGCGAGGAGGCGGCGCGGCGCGGGAGACGGAGCAGCGGGGAGCCAGGTAAGTGTTTTTCTGCCTACAGCTGGCCCTATACCTGTCTACAGCTGGCCCTATACCTGCCTACAGCGCCCTATACCTGCCTACAGCTGGCCTATACCTGCCTACAGCTGGCCCTATACCTGCCTACAGCTGGCCCTATACCTGCCTACAGCTGGCCCTATACCTGTCTACAGCTGGCCCTATACCTGCCTACAGCTGGCCCTATACCTGCCTACAGCTGGCCCTATACCTGCCTACAGCTGGCCCTATACCTGCCTACAGCTGGCCCTATACCTGCCTACAGCCGGCCCTACACCTGTCTACAGCTGGCCCTATACCTGCCTACAGCTGGCCCTATACCTGTCTACAGCTGGCCCTATACCTGCCTACAGCAGCCCTATACCTGCCTACAGCTGGCCCTTTTACCTGCTACAGCTACCCTATACCTGCCTACAGCCGGCCCTACACCGTCTACAGCGGCCCTATACCTCCCCGAAAAGTAAGACATACCCCGAAAGTAAGACATACTGGAACTTTTGGGGGTAAAAAGAATGTAAGACGCTGTCTTACTATCGGGGAAACACGGTAGTAGTAAAGTCTAATTAATGACATGGCTCAAACCAAACCGCTATAAACTGATGTATGCCATTTTGATCGCCTCTTCTTCTCATGCTACGCGCTGGCAGCTGTAGTTCAACAACTGCTCAAGTGTCAATCATTTTCTTCTCTCTTATACAGCCGTGTATATGACCTGCTCTATCATAATCAAACAGCCGCCCTGATGTCATTTACCATGTATCTAAATACTGGATAGAAATGGTCAGCACTGCACACTGTATGATCGGGGATCAGTAGAAGAGCAAATAATGCAGGTGATACCTGTTAGAGGCTGAGTATATGTGATGGTGAACTTCTGAGAGTACTAGCTCTTCATCAGACATGATGTTATACAAGGAACCAAACACTCACAGACTTTTTATGCACAAAAGACAGGGCTCTTCAGGGGATCTTAAACTGCAATATAAGCACGTTATTTACAACAATAGGCCGGGTTCACGCAGCATATACCTGTGCACGCCGCCATACGCCAGCTGTTGAAAGTACGTGCTGGCCAGTGCGTACTTTCAACAGCGCTCCGGCCCAGCTCCTATTCACTTTCACCGTCCCCCGCGTAACAGCACCCGAAAGAAGTGACATGTCACTTCTTTTTACGGGCGTATACTGTGGGGAATAGACCAGGAAATCATAGCACTTAATGAGAGCTATGATTGTACCGTATTTGCTTAGTGTACTTTGGGCTCATTGTGGAGCAGTTATGTCCCACAAAATACGCCATGTGAACATACCCTTATACTGCAGGTTAAAAAAATAAATAAAAAATCCCCAAAAAAAATAAAAAAAATCGGGAAACTTGTGAGGCGTGACCAGAGGATCATTGGCTCTTGCTGTTATCGGTTTGCTATCAGGTGGTGATTTGTGGCCCCAGTTCACACATAGAGTGACATGAAGCTAGCATGGATTATTGAGCCCATATTGAAAAGTTTGATATTTTTTGCATTCGCTTAGATTTCTATTCCTTCCTCTCTGTCTCTCTTAAAAGGAATGTGTCATTAAAAAAGGACTTCTTGTTTAACTCACGTTTTTATGTTAAATACATTTTTGGTTGCTTTTTTTTTTAAATTTTTCATATCACCTTCAATATTTTTTAATAATTCTTAAGTCCTGCAGTTTCCACTTTGGTCACTAAGCCTAATAGTCTGACATTTCCTGGTCTGTAGAGAAAATTTAATCAGTCTTCTTATTATCAGTACAAGCAGGATTACACTGAAAGGAGATACCAATGTGTATAGATACCGAGATCCACCACACAGTAGGAGATGTCCAGCTCTCCCTCTACCTCCTGCACAAAACTTCTTCAAAGGGGGCACAGAGCCCAGAAAACTCTCCTATTTGAGTCAAGGGTCTGCTCCATTCACAGGTTCCTATGTCAAGCAACTCTTTAAAAAGAACCTCACATAGGTTAGCCCCCTTGCTGAGACAGAACAAGCTAGTGACAGACTCTGTTCCACGCGTGTCCCATTACTGTAAGATGGGGTGGAATTTTATAATACGTATAAAAAAAATAAATAAAAAAAAATTGGCGTCAGATTTCCTTTAAAATGTCCCATTAAGACCACAACCTGCAAATCTTCATCAGAGCGGTCTTCTCCAAGTGTTTTATGTGAATACAAAGTCTGAATGTTCAGTTTCTTGTATAACATCATGTCTGACACAGAGAGCTAGTACTCTCAAAGCTTACCATCAAATATACTCAGCCTCTAAAGCAGGCATTCTCAAACTGCGGCCCTCCAGCTGTTGGGAAACTACAACTCCCATCGTGACCACTGTTATAGATTACATAAATGCATGATGGGAGTTGTAGTTTCCCAACAGCTGGAGGGCCGCAGTTTGAGGATGCCTGCTTTAAAGGGTATCGCCTGAATCCTGTGCTCTTCTACTATTTTCGATGGCTAACACAGTACATTAGACTAATCGGGGATCACACAGTGCCATCTGCTGGTGGTTTGACCGAATTAAGATGTTCCTGCTGACTAAAGGGCCGTTTATTGCAGGGAGGGATTTCAGCCGTATTGCGCGCCGTCATTACGGTAATCCACAGTTCTCATAGAGAACTATGGATTCCGTCTCCTCTGCATGCTCGGCGAATCCCGGGCGGGGAGAAAGTGACATGTTTATTATCCCGGCGGGATACGCGCCGTGGATAATGAAAGTCTATGGTGCCGGCAGGCAGCACCTCTGCCCCGCCCCTTACTCAAGCCGTAATTGCGGGCGAAATCCATCCCGCAATTTAGGCTTGAATAAGCCGTGTGAACCGGGCCTAAGGCTACTCCCATCTTTGTTATTTCCAGTTTTCTTTTCTTTCACAAGAAGAGAAATCCAAAAATAATGTCAGCCCCGGATTTGTTATATGATGGATACCAATGGCGCCCGACAAACTCCACCGATTATAGTAAGGTTCCGAAGGTTTCCATTGCCCGGTCAGTGTAGCGTACCGGGCTTTTTTTCTGACCCTTTTTTTGACTGAATCTGTCCTAGAGGCTTCTAATGGGACCTCCTACACAGATGTGAACTGGGCCGAATGGTGGAATTGTGTTCAGAGCCTGTACATGAACCCAATACATGGAATGATGAGCATTGTGATGGCATTGGCTGTTCTTGAGAGTTTAGGCAGATGAGGTGATGTTTGCAGCAGCACAGAGCATTTCAGCAGCATTGTGTGCTTAACTTGTGCAAGGCCTCAAACAGAAAGTTATACAAAAAAGGAAAAAAGAAGGAACGGTGCTCCCAAAATTATACAAAGAGGTCGTGGTCCTGTCACACAGCTTTCCCAGAATCAGTTAAGCTTTAACCCCTTAACGACCGGCATTTCAGATCATTTCTCTGCAGCGATATCTTTTGCCGTTGCTGCAGACCTTGGGGTTTGTAGCACCCGGCGCCACAGCAGCGCAGAGAACAGGGCTGTACTTAAAAGCCCTGTTCCCAGAGCAGCCTCTGCAAGCGCCGGGGAGTGAGGGAAACCTTTGCTCCCCAGAGCTTAACCCTTTTGATTGCTGCAGTCAGTGACCACAGCATAATCAAAGAGCTTTCCCTTGCTCTGCCTGATGATCGGGACTCCGGTAACCCGACAGAGCCCGGGGAACAGCTGCACAGTCAGCCCTGGGGACCCAGAGTAGCCCCAAGGCTGTCTGTGTAACAAGCCAGCGATCAGGGCACACAGTGTGCTGCCCTGACTGCTGCCTGTGTCACTGACACAGATTATAATGTATTAGCATATATGAATCTGCTAATACATTAGTGTAAAAAAAATGTAAAACACCCCTTCATGGGATTAAAAAATAAATAAATAAATAATAAAAACATAAAAAAAGTAATAAAAAATAATTGTGCATACATTACACACACAAAAAATGTACGCATATCAGGTATCCCCACGGCAGTATTAACCTGTAGAATTAATCTACCATGTTATTAAGTGTGAAATGTGAATGGTGTAAAAAAAAGAAAAAAAAAAGAAAATTTGAAAAAAATTAAATAAATTCTGCAATATTTTTAA
>JAODAL010070079.1:0-16080 GCA_025379985.1 Phyllomedusa bahiana
TTCACCTCCACTTTGTTTTAAAATTTCTGTAAAAATATCTAAAGGTTATCAAACTTCCTAAATAGTGTTGTAAATACGTTAAGGGGTCTAGTTTCTCAGATGGCGTCACTTATGGGGGTATCTAACATGCAGGCCCCTCAAAGCCACGTCAGAACTGAAGTGGTCCCTAAAAAAATGTATATTGCAAATTTTCTTGAAAATGTGAGAAATTACTACTAAATTTCTAAGCCCTCTAATGTCGTAAAAAAAAAAAAGACATTTAAAAAATGATGCCAACCTATAGTGGACATATGGTAGATGCTAGTTATAAACTATTTTTTGGTGAATAATTATCTGTCTTGCACGCAGAAATTTTGCAACTTTCAAAATCTCTTATTTTTCCAAATTTTCATGAAATTTTGATATTTTTCACAAACAAACAATTTTTGTATGGATAAAAATTTCTTACTAACTTAAAGCACAATGTGTCACGAGAAAACAATCTCTGAATCACATGGATAGGTAAAAGTGTCAAAAAGTTATTCTCACATAAATTGACACATGTCAGATTTCAAAAATAGGGCTGTGTCAGGAAGGTCAAAACAGGCTGGGTCCTTAAGGGGTTAACAAAGACAAAAATATATGGCATTGATGACGTTACTTTACTTACATAGATATTCATGTAATTCTCATCCATCCTAATCCAATATATCCAGCTTCCCTTTATTCAAACAATTTTGCCTTCACTGTCCTTCACTAGTCTAAGAACAGGTATAAAATATCTCAAATAAATACTCTAAATGCAGTTGTCCATGTTCCACTGAATGCTTCACAACCGGTAAATAAATCTTTTTTGGGTATTCTATTTTTATGTTTATTGTTCCTCATTTTTACTTTGGTCATCATCTCAAGGCATTTTTATTACTTTCTGCATAGTCAAAAGTTCACATACACTAGGCTTGCTATGCCTTTAAACAATTTGAGACAGCCCATATGATGATGTCATGTCTTTGGAAGCTTCTTATTGGCAACATCTGAGTTAATTAGACACACCTGTGGATGTATTTTAATTGCACCCCAGAAACAAACTGCATTGGAAAATCTAAAGAAATCAGCCAAGATATCAGGTAGAGAACTTTGGACTTGCACAAGTCTGGAACATTTTTGGGTGCAATTTCCATAAAAATGAAGGTGCCTCATTCATCTCTACAAAAAATTAAATGGAAGTACAAACAAGATGGGAATGTCCGGCCATCATACCACTCAGGAAGGATCTAATACAAATATCAGTGGCACACTACAAAACTAAGTAAAACATTAAGGTATATAGGAATTTTTTGAAAATGCATTACTGCTAAGGAAAATATGAAAAACCTGGGATTCTTAGTTTACAGTTTTTGATCAAGAATTGTTTAAGCTCACCTCCTAAAAGCGTCAAGGGGATCCCAGCACAGATGAGTCCCTAACACTAACATGTTACCTCACTAGGAGTCCATTCAGACTACACACCTACTGAATTATCCTGCACTGGTTTAAAAGAGTTAAGGGGAGTGCAGCAAGCCAATGAGGTTGCCATCCCTCAAATAGACTACACAAATTAATTAGGCTGTGCACATCCATATATTTTAAAAAAACTTAAGCATAGGTGCACACTGGTAAGGCAATAGCATACATCTAATACAAATATCAGTGGCACACTACAAAACTAAGTAAAACATCAAGGTATATAGGAATTTTTTGAAAATGCATTACTGCTAAGGAAAATATGAAAAACTTGATGTTTTGCTGCAGGAGGGACTGGTGCATGTCACAAAATAGATGGCATCATGAGAATAGACGATTATGTGACAATACTGAAGCAACATCTCAAGACATCAGTCAGGAAGTTAAATAGGTCTTCCAAATGGACAATGGACAAATGGACAATGCCCAGAAGAATACTGCCAAACTGGTTACAAAGTGGCTAAAGGAAAACCAAGTCAATATGTTGGAGTGGCCATCACAAATCCCTGATCTCAATCCTATTGAAAATGTATGGGCAAAGCTGAACATGGCTCAATTACACCAGTTCTGTCAGGAGGAATGGGTCAAAATTCAATCAACTACTGTGAGAAGCTTGTGGAAGGATATCCAAAACGTTTGACCCAAGTCATATAGTTTAAGGGTAATGCTACCAAATACTGATGAAATGTATGCAAAATTTTGACTTTGCAGAAAGTAATAAAAATGCCTTAAAAGATCTCTCCCTAATTTTTCTGGTATTTGGCAATTACAAATAATTTTGATAATCCTAATGGACTGGTAAGATTTACTCAGATTTCATGTGGGATAGTGAGAAAGCCATGCATACGTGTATTTTTATATACTTTATGCCAACTTCTGCTTTCAACTGCATATGTTTACATATCATATCTCAGACCGACCATGTGGTGGATATATATATATATATATATAGACCCCATCCGCTAATCTTGGAAAATTTTTCCACTGAATGCCAACTCAATTCCATCCTATAAATATCCATCTTCAGAAATGAGATATGGTGGAGAAATATGGATGAAATCTTTGTCGTTTGGGAAGATACAGAAGTCTGCCTAGTGGAATTCTTTACATTTTTTCAACCAACTTCAACATGGAGCTTTAATTTTCAATGGTACATAGTTACATAGGCCGAAAAAAGACAGACATCCATCCAGTTATGCCTATTGTGCTAAAGTGTTGATCCAGAGGAAGGCAAAAAACACCATGAGGTAGAATTCAATTGTGATTATTTTAAGGAAAAAAATCCTTCCCAACTCGACTCCAATCTGGCAATCATAATAAATCCCTGGATCAACGACCCTTCTCCAGAATCCTAGTCACTACAGCTTGTTATATTATTACAGTCACATATTCAATTGCACTTTCTAGACAAGCACGTTCATCTTACATCAGGTAGATTTATTTCAATAGTTGTCAACCATGCGCTTTGGTGGAATCTGTACTATAGAGACACCTTTTGCAAGTTTTTAGCATTACCAGTAATGTACCAAGAAACTAATTTAGCAAAAATCTTGACTTGACATGAGATGCATTTCTCTACCAGGGTTACCCTTGGTGTAAAAGAAACTGTTGTTTAAGGAATATGTTTGAACAATATGGAATTCAGCATGTTACATTTCTAGCACGGTAATACATAGAGACATACAATATACTAGAGGTTCTTTTAAGGCTAACCATCAGCTCTGCTGAGCTGGATGGGATGCCTGTCTGAGCCATTTGCTTGGACCTTTTCTTTTAAAAAAATAAGTAACACACAAGGGAATTGTTTCCTCTTAGGACCTTCAGTTAGATAACCTCTTGTAAACAAAGTCTCAATCTAGCTGCATGCTAAACCACTGAGGCTGCAGTTTTGCCAAGCATCTAATGCTGCAATACTATCAAAACCTTTGAGATAATCTTGCTGCCACTCATCTAAGCTCACATTTATGACAAGTATCTCTGTTTGCATTTTGACCAAGAGTATTGCATATTTGGATTTGGGTAATTTCTAACTTCAAAGCAAATACTAGTAATTTGATTTGGATGGGTCTGAACTAAATTTTGACAGAATATATAAAAGAATTTCCCTAATGAACTTCTGCTTCACTGTTTCGATCTGCTGCTGGTTGACAGAAGGTGGGCAGGGTGAAGCAACAGCTTGTTAATATAGTGGACTCATCTGCAGCACGGGCCACACACTTCAGAAGTCATAATGTAATTTCGCTAAACCTGCATTATGGTAACCTAAAGCTATTTTAGATATGTTTCATTAATTTCATGTAGGTATGTATTTTCAAATCGGTGTTGGCTCCTGGTGTCAGAGCTGCATGTGTATGTGTAGTGTAAGCACTCGCTTAGCGCTTGGACGCCATCCTGGACCATCCCGGGAGTCGCTTAGCTCTGGGATCACCACTCTGGTTAAACGGTTGGCACACCAACATAAGGCACTTCGACTGCAGACTTTTGTTTAATTGGCCTCAACCAGTTTAATTCAGGCATAGGAAAAATACAAACAAAACCTCAGGCCGTCAGGCCACTGACTAAACATAAAGTGAGTCCCTCACTATCTGTGAACTTGGCCTACTGCCAGCGCCACAAACACTTTTACCAGTCACTGCTGGGTCTGGCTTCCTGAAGGCAGCCACCTGCTTGCCTCAAACCTGGGGCATAAGAGCCCTCTCCTTAGCTCTTCTGCTGCTCCAGCTCCTGGAAGCAAACCATACCCCCCAATTATCTGGAGAGACAGGCTTTTTCTAGGCCTGGTAAAACCTGTACCTGGAACGTGGGAACAGCCACCCACCCAACTGCAGCTATTCTGGAAAAAGCCAGCCCATAATGGCTGGGCATCAGCCATACTACATACAGGTGTCAGCAACCTAATGTCGCTGACCAGAAACAACTGGCTTCCCCTACCGGAACCAGGCCCTCGGTGGCATGTTTCTAGCAGGTACGCCACCTAGCGGCAGCCCCATGCGACTGCCTTAGGTCAGTCTGCCACAGTAGGTACACATAAAAACAGAGGCCCTCATTTACTAATGTGGTTGCACCAGAAAAGTGTTTTAAAAATGTGCCAAAAAGTGGTGTAATTTTGACACAGCATGTCCCAGACACATTTATTATGGGCTTAAAGCAGTTTCTGCATAAAACTAGACAAGTGGGTGTGACTAACCAAAAGTGGGTGTGGTCTTGTGGGAAAGTGGACGTGACTAGTATGCTGGAATAGAAAATAAGCCAACAAACAACTAATCTAAAAGTCAGGCAAATCTAAAGCTGCACCAAATTATCATGCAGCAAGAGCCACTTTGATGAATCCGGTGCATTTTTAGACGGTTTAAGTTGACACTGTCTAATGTTTAGACATCAATAATAGATGAAGGACACAGTATGTAGCCGGGAGTAGGCTGCATGTGTAGTTGTGGCTCATAGACAAAGCATTTCAGACCACTTGGGTAGCAAACAGGGAAGGGCAGAATTTATGGGATTTGGGTTCAGTTCGTCCTGGGTCCAGAATATTTTGCTGGTGGACTAAACATAAACCTTTTTGTGCAATACTAGAAACCAAGAATGTTGCTTATATTTCTGTGAAACATAATAGCTACCAGTGCTGCCAAGTATAGCAGCTTTGTTTTAGTTGAGCATTTATGCCTTTAGTGCTGCTGTGAAGGTATAGACTGCATTTTAATTCATAGCTTTCATTTTAGGTTTCAAAAGTTCATAACTTACGTTTTAGGTATGAAAACCAAGTCTTTTAAGAAGCTACTTGTGTAATTATGGAAGAGTACAGGCAACCACAAGAGCAGCATTTTTCTTTGTAAAAATAAACACAGCTGTAGATAGTAACTAGTACCTTTTTTGTTTAATACCCCACCACCATAGTAAAACTGAACTTGACAATTTCCCTGGATGGAATTGCCCAATAAGTAATTCACCAACAGGCACAAATGAGAGACACAAACAAAACCAACTCAACAACCGCTGTCTAAAATCAGACACCCTCTTGGGAGCAGAGTCTAATTTGACTCTTGGTGTTTAATTGAGCCCACCACAAAGCAAGTTGGACTTGGCTGCAAGAGACCGAATTTGTAAGACACCAAATGCCAGTAGGCAACCAGACAGGACTAACAAGTGAGGACAAGGCAAAACAGGAACAAATACAGAAGGATAAGAATGGTCAAACAAGCCGTGGTCAAGCCAGGAGAATTTGAGGTACAAAATCCAATTCTGAAGAAAAGTCAAGAAAAACAAGCCACAGTCCAAAACCATAAGTCATTAACAATAGCATATGGAAAGAGCTAGGAAACAAAGAGCGAATCACAGGCAAGGCAGCAGAGAAAAAGCAGGATTTAGATACCCAGCTCACCACAGATTGGCCCTTGAAATAAAAGGGGGTGTCAGTCCTCCCATTTGGCCCTGGTCGCGGCTACAGCCGCGGCGATTATAACTGCGGCCTTGCGCTTGTGTGCATTCCCTGTAGCCTCTACCTTGATTGTTCTGGTGCGCCTTGGCCAGAAATCCTCCAGCAATCATGGGTTTATCATCCTGGATTGACAGGTCTTCACTATCCTAGCTCTTTTACTTTACCCCTTTCCTTATATAGCCTCTTTCCTCTTCTCTATGCCTGTATACTGTGCTTATAGTTAGCCGTCTATTGTTGTTCTCTGTGCTATTGTCTCTGCTGTTTCTGGTTTCTCCTTTGCTCCGATCTGTACCGCGCTGCCGCCCGTATGACTTGACTGTCGATAGGGTTCTGTGTCTTTTTTGTTTGTCTTTGTCTGTGCAGTGCTAGTGTACCCTTTCATCTTCTGGTTGGGGCCGGCCTGTTAAGGACGGGTTCCCCAAAAGGCAGGACAAGGGGGGAAGTGTCAGGCCCCTATTGTCGTGCTTGTGTGCGCCTGACCATCCTAACGGGGGTGTTCCAAGCAGACTGAAGTAAAACCAGGCATGGGTCTTAAAGGGGGCTGTATACTCCTAACAACAATGCTTTTAAATGAGCTCCAATGTAATCTAAAATCAGCTAACATGGTGTAGTAAGATATCACAGTCAAATAAACAGTTACATACATAAGATTCTGTTACAATATGTGATCTGGCTACATTCAGGTTCAATGTATTCTCATGTACATTTGGATAAATTTAAAATTCCAGGACTCGGGATTCACTTCTGCGTTGGTTGATTGCCATGACACACTTGTGCCCAAATATTCTGGCAAACACTCTATAATTAATTGTGTAAAGTTACCTCTATGTAATGTGTCATATTATTCTGTAGATATTGATATAGTTATGGTTCTCCTTGCTATATACATAGAGCAGAGGTGTACATCCTTTGTGTACCATATTGTCATTTTGTTCTAAATCAAGGGAAGGCAAAATCTTTTGCTTCACAGCATTCTTATATTCCTTTTCCTATTTATTTACATTTTTATGTAAAGTAGTTTTTTTGCAGGACAAATTGTATTACAGAGAGAAGTAACACTAGTTTGCTGTACATATAACTTTTAGAATTTGCAGCATTTCCACTGTCTCCACACATCTCCCTAGAAACGTGCCTACTATGCTGAGCACAGGAAGAGAAGCTTTGTAGGTGGACAGATTATGATTTATTACGACATCAGACAGTGCTACAAAGGAGGCGGGTTGTGGACACCTTTATAAGGAGTCACCGCTGCAGGCACAGCCAACCAATTGGCCATGTTTTTGTCCAGCAGGGCAGGGACCACAACCAGCAACAACATGCTGCAGCTTGTACACCCCTGACAAAGGTTAAAAACATGAATATTGTAAGAAAATATTACATGAACCTCTTCATGAATTTTAATGTAAAACTTGTTCCACTATATTAGATATAAGGCAATTTTAGCATTAATAAAATATTTAATGTCTGTGAAAATTGCATTACTGAAATATTTTATTTAAACATTTTCTTTAAGTATCTTTGCTGTCTTAAAATGAGAAAATCGGGTTTGTCTTCTGCATTTAAATTGTTCACAGCAAAGTACTAAATTGCTGTACATTAAGTCATGAAAGAATAGCATAAGTCACACAAATTTATAAACACAACATTTTTGTTCTGTAGAAAGTCATTTACATTTCTACCCAGTATCTCACCAGTCAAGCTGCCATATATTTCTTATTTTAGTGAAATATGCCTGTAGAAGTGAAAAATTCTGTCAGGAGCAAGCTATACATATATCTGTGCAGTAATAAGAATTATGAAACTGCAATAGATTTATGATTGTTCAATATAGAGCTGCAGTCCTGAGAGAATTTGGAAGAAAAGGGAACTAACCAGAATTTGTTTTAACTTATTGCTAAGCAGTAAAATCCCTTCAAGCATACTGTGTTGTAGAAAGTGCCACATAAACAGCTACAACACTTGTAAACAAGAGAAACAGAGAATTTGGTGACAAATACCAAAAGGAAATTCATGCTTAGACAAATGTATAAAGGTGAAACCCAATACAATCTGTAGCCTATATAAACCCATGTAATATTGAACCCTATTGCTCATTGCTTGAGTATTGTGTTTAGCTCCTGCTTACAGTCTTCTCACCTTGGAACTTGCCTTCCAGCCTTGTTCCTCCTCCTAGCACTTTACCCTGCACAATCCTATTTTGCCTGCCTTTGCTCCACTGTTAGGCCTCGTTCACACGGCTTATTCTGGGACAGATTGGAGCCGTACTGCGCGCCGCATTTGCGCTTCATTATGGCTCCAATCCATCCCAGTAACTACGGTAATCCACAGTTCTCATAGAGAACTATGGATTCTGTCGCTGTATGCATTGTCTATGGGGCCGGCGGGCAGCTCCCACGCCGCGCCCCCGCCCCCTTATTCAAGCCGTATTGCGGGCGGGATCCGTCCCGCAATTACGGCTTGAATAAGCCGTGTGAACCGGGCCTAATACTTCTGTTTTTCTGACCAAGAAGCAGCCCATTACCTACCTGAGACCTCACTATCCACCTGCCTCCCTGTGTCTATACCTTGCCCCACCATTGGATTCCAGCAGTGTACACCAGTACCATGACAATGCCACATATTTTCCATATTGAAGAACATTGTGGGGTACATATTAATTACTGGTTAACTCTTTCTGAGGAGAGATAGAAGGAAAACAACAATTTTGCCATTACTTTTTGCATGTTACATTTTAGCCCGTTCACCATGCAACATACAGTAGATAATGTGTTACATGCTCTAAGGTGTTAAAACAATGACTTATCTGTAAACAAAAGTTAATTTTGTAATAGATAACGGGTCTTCTCAGTAGTGAGCTCTTCCGACCAAGGTGATATGACTCCCTGCTCTCTGCTTTAATCAGATAGCAGAGCTATGGTCAGGTTACCATAGAAACCAATGTGCACTCAGAGCAGATAAAATCTCTCATATCTCCTGAATAAAGTAAAATCAAAAGACCTATGCATTTTGAAAAAAAATCTTTAACTACCTGTCTCTACATGTTGAAATTTTCTTTAAATTTTCACAATGTTGCTCGACAGCGAAAAATGGGTCATTAAATTTTCGACCTAAGCTAGATATTGACACCCCAATATTTTTGCTTCTTGCCTTTCCTGTGGTGGATAGGAGCTTCCAGCAAGACAATACAATGTGGCCCCCTAATTCCTCAGACTCTAACCCATTTGAGCATCTGTGGGACCACCTTGATCATCCTGTTTGCGCTGTGGATCCTCACCCTCGCACCCTCCAGTAGCTGTAGAATGCACTGTAGTCAGATACCTCCAGATACATGCAAGAACCTACCAACACCTTATTGAGTCACTCCCAGGCCATCTGACTGCTGTCCATGCTGCACAGGGTGGTTACCCTGGATATCAGCTAGTGGTCATAATAATGTGATCTGACTGTGTATGTGTATTTGTTTTTTTAATAGCTTTTTTTATGTGAAGGCTTTATCAGAATAAGTTTTATTTAACTTTATATACAGTAATACATTTCCACCAGGGGACAGCACAGTGTGAATTAGTGATTGGCGAAATAATGATTTGATATACTTATCATTCCAAAGCAATACTGTCTGTGTGTAAAGAACTGATCTATTGTTATGACTGTGCCTATTCAGGCCTTAGTGTAGTCCTCTGCCCGTAAAGTACAGCAGAGACTGTGGTTTTGGCCATGATTTTGTGCCTGTAATATACGTTTTCTTAGTGTCAGTCTAAACTCTGCCTAATCCTACGGTAGCCCTTGCTGTGTGGTGATTGATAGGTTTCAACCCCATCGGTCTGGCTGCTTCTGCGAGTCCTGGGCTGCAGATGATTAGTCTGATTGGTGAGTGACATTTGCCTTCACCACTCATCTTTCTTCCTTGCCAGTCTCAGTTGTGTGGTTTGGATGTCAGAGGGTCAGTCCAATCACGCTCTGCACCCGGACTCTGACATCCTTTAAGAAGATCACTCTGTATCCTGAACAGTGCTTGTGATAGTCTCCTTTTGGCTTGAGCTAGTGGTTTATGTTCTCTTATGTTTCCTGATTTACGGATCTCTTTGCCTATCCTTTTGACCACCATTTTTGCCGTCTGACTTTGTCCTTTATTGCTATCTCTGGTTTGACCTGTTTTCCCCTGATCCTTCTTTATTGTGTTTGTCTGTCCTATGTCCTGTGTGCTACTTTATCAGCGCAGGGAATGTCACTCAGTTGTCATCAACCGTTTAGGGCCTGGCCTTCAAGTAGGCAGGGATAGCTTTGGGGGACCTAGTGCTAGGACTCACTGTCTTTTCCTGTCGTCCTATATTGGTTCCAAAGTCCCTTGCATCTATTATCTCATGCCTTTGACGCAGACTAATATACATACAGTAAAGCCGCAGCATGCCTTTAAGCTTTTGTTTGGACCTCGATGCCATAGCAACCTATGGGTACTATGAGAACATATTGCATGGGGGCTGATGTGGGGAAGGAAAAATCCACCATCATCTTACTGCATAGTTGCTCAGGTCGGTATTGACAATGGCAGCTTAGGTTTAAACTACTGGGATCTCCATTTTATCTCCAAGTTATCTCCAATCCTGGTGGATATAGGCAGAGCCTAGTTGTCAGTCACATGTCCACATGATCACTATGACATATACTTATGTGATTCTGTGGCATCTACACCCTACAAATGTTGTACACATATGCAATTTTGCATTGAGAGGTTAGAAGGTTAAGTTTTATATTAAAAGGTTTCTCCAGTTAATGTATTAAAAGTTTTTTTTGAACTCACCTTTCCTTGACCCTCAGATCCATCACTGCACCATCTTCAATCAGTGCCATCAGAGACTATGTCCCATTGGCTGCCGCCCCCCGCCCCGCCCCTGCTGCACGGCAGCCGGCGTAATTGCGGGGCGAAATCCGTCCCCACAATTACGCCGGCAATAAGCCATGTGAACATTGCCTTACAGTCACTTGTGACAACCTACCCGTACGTTACTGAGTCACTCCCAACCTGTTAAGCTGCTGTTCGTGCTGCACAAGGTGGTAAATATTGGCTGGTGGTCATAATGATGTACATAATTGTGTGTATTTATAAATACTTTTTCTTGTTTGTTGTTGGTAAAAAGTTTTGGACGTATTTTTAGTAGAATTATAATGTTTTCAGTTTTATGGCCCAAACAATGAAGTGGTCAAATACATATGCAGATAAATTTATATCTTTGTATAAATTATAATGCTGACATTACTGTTTGACAGTCAAAGACTCAGTAAAGGCTTCCAGATACATTTGGTTTTATCAGTAAGAGCAATGATCTCTATCTTTATAAAAATGCATGCCAGCTATACTGTGCCATCTATAGTCCCTGCTGCCTACCTCTTCTAACCTAAATAGCTATTGATCTGATTCCATGTGCAATTTCTCCTGCAACCATGAGGTTTCAATCATTTTGAAGAGCACTGCAACAGAGTTCTGGTAGAAACTGTACAAAATTAAAGTCTCTTAAAATCACTGAGATCTGTAGCAAAGTCATAAAAAGTAGTCAATTGTAAGTTTGTAAGAAGCTCTCTGCAGCTATGTACATTACATTTGTGAATTTATAACAAGCCATAACCACTGTACTGTAACATTATCGCTTAATGCAGTGGATCAAAATAAGTTATGAGTGTCTAAGGACAGAAGATTCTGCTTTGTCTTTCCACCAAAAATTACATTATCATTACTTTATTTGTTCATAGCACAGATGGTGTTTTCTTTACTCTATGGGATACGACATTACATTAGATAAACATGGTTGTAGCAGAAGAAGTGTAATCGCTTCAGCAGGGAGTCTTCATTTTTAAACTTCTGTGTTATACCACTCCTAAACAATGCCAACTTTTAAGTGCATTACAGATAAACTAAACAGATTTGTACAAAGCCAATTTTTGACATGTACACAATGCATTTTATGAGAGTAACATCATGTATTATACATTTTTACATTTGCTTGTTCAGTCTCATTTGGTATCATTTCCAAACTGCCAAATTTAATGATATTACATGGTATCTCTACGTATTAAGGATTGTTAAGTGTTACAGGGTTTTTTTTGTGTTTCATATCCTAAAAAAATAGTTTTAAATAAATCTAGCACTTTTTTGTAATATGAATAATATATTAAATACATTTCTTTGTCTTTAAGCGGGTTTTTAAGACCAAGGGCTACATGTATGAAAACAGTCTAGATCTAAAATTCACTTTGTTGACCAATCAGAGCGCCCCTTTTGTTTGTCCAGAGCACTATATGAAATGAGAGGGGCACTCTGATTGGTTGCTATGGGCAACAAAGTGAGCTTTAGACCTAGACTGTGTTCATACATGAGGCCCCAAGTGAAAACAGTGGTAGCACCCAAATATAAATTTTGGCTCATTTTCTTTTTGACAGCTTTTTTCAGTTTTTTATGTTGCAAATTTGCTTAGGACTTCACATAGAGAGATATGTGAAGTGCTATTAATCGAGGCTGTGAGGAAAGTGCCTACATACATACTCCTGCTATTGCGGTTATAATTATTAATAAGAGGTCTTACTAATTATACTGAGCAAATTTACTTAGGGCCACATGTATGAAAACTGTCTAGGTCTAAAACTCACTTTGTTGCCCATAGCAACCAATCAGAGAGCCCCTCTCATTTTTCCTGAGCACTATATGAAATTAAAGGGGCACTCTGATTGGTTGCTATGGGCAACAAAGTGAGTTTTAGACCTAGACAGTTTTCATACATGTGACCCTTAATGTCATCCTTTTTAATCAAATGTGCCACATATTAAAATAGAAAGAAATAGAAAAGACTTACTTTGCTGAAGTAAGTAATCTTACAGAAACCTCTTGGCCAAAAAAGCAAAAATATCAAAAAAGAGGAAAAAAGCCATAAAACTTCAATTTTATTTAATTCATATAAAAAGTGAGAAGTAACTATGTCTCAACTAAATACAAAAACACACAATCACAGATATGTAGGAATCCTAAGATGAAAAAACCATAAAATCTCCCTATAAACACTAATTGCACCCTACCCTATGAAGGTAGGTCCTTCGCCCCGATAAGGGCGTGCCCACAGGAGAAATGGCCCTATACAAAAAAGACCCTGTTAAGCCCTAAGATCCTATCCCAACATGCCATGTTTCGATCATCCAATTGATCACATCAGGGGAAAATTCAGAAGACCAAAATATGTAAGACAGTATAGGCACTTTAATATCAGAGCCCAAAATGACAATTACAATTACTACAGAGCCCAAGATAAATCACCTCCAGCCAGATAGTAACATCAAGGTAGAGCTGTGAAAAATAAAACCAATCAGAAGTTACTTACAGTTAGTAGTCACTTCAACAGCTACCTACCCCAAAAGAGCACATTAACTATCTGCAATATAAGAAGGGGAGGTGTAAGGAAGAAGCCTAAGTGTAAACACCTGTCATGTCAAAGAACATCCAGAAAGATCAAAAAAACACAGAGGCAAAGAGCTTACCAGTTTAGAAGGAGATACAGTGGATTCAAACGTCGTTCATTCGGCACCCTGTAAGGGTGTAACAGCAGTGGCTGTGTTGATTCGGAGACGCTGAGGAGCCGCGCGCTCACGGCTATTTAAGGCGCTACAAAGTAGGCGCCCGCCATGATCTCATCAACGCGCGCTCATTAGTTACTAACCAGCAATGTGTTCCTAGTGACGGCGCACGCGCACTAATACATAACAACGTTCGTAAGCTTTCATAGCAACGGCGCATGCGAAGATCGATAAGTATGCCGCGCTTGATTCAAGGCACTAAAGGAACATACATTACCGCAGTAGATAGCGGGAAGCGAAACTCTGCTTAATGAAACTGTATTAATCGGCATTTAAGGGGCCGTATCTCTCTACAAAAGGAAAAAGAGGAAAGACTGTAAGTGTATATAATACCAATACTGAGCAATATAAATGCGGCAGGTATAAAGAAGGAAGTTATATCTAGCTATTAAATTCTAATGTTTCATTGAGTTCACAAGGTGTTTTAGTTTGTAGGGAGAACGTCCAGAAACACTCCCTCTGTAAAAGTAGTCTGTCTAAGTCGCCGCGTCTAGGGGAGGGTGTTATACAGTCAATTCCCCTCCAAGTTAGGCATTTGGCATTACCACCATGATGTGAATGAACATGTCTGGAAATGGGAGTATTCCGATGATGGCGAATGTCCCCCAAGTGTTCTCCTATTCTACGTCGGAGTTGCCTGGTGGTTTTACCGACGTACATTTTGCCACAGATACACACGATGAGGTATACAACAAACATTGTCTTGCAGTTGATAAAACGTCGAATGTGAAACAATTTCTTACCACTGCTATCTGTAAAGGATGATGTTTTTTCCATATAGATACAGAAAGAACAATCACCACACTTAAAAGAACCCTTTGGTTTTCTTAACCACAGTTCTTTTTTGGGTCTCATGAAATGGCTATCCACCAAAAAATCACGAAGATTTTTTTCCTCTCCGATAAGTAATGGATGGTGATGTATTGATGTAATCCTTCAGATCTTGGTCCATCCTCAAAATATGCCAGTGACGGCTCAAAGATTTTTTAATCTCAGGGGCGGCATCATCAAACGTACCTATCAAACGTATCAAATTATCATTCTCAGATTCCGGGTCTTTTTTGGATGTCAACAATTCACTACGAGTCTTAGATAAGGCATATTGGTGTGCCTGTCTGAGAATGTAGTCCAGATATCCTTTGGCCAGAAAGCGTTCTCGCAAGATAGTGGCCTCTTTTTTATATTCATCCAAGGAGGAGCAATTTCGTCTCACCCGTAGATACTGTCCACGGGGTATGCCAGGTTGAAGGGCTGTAGGGTGGTGGCTCTCCCATCTCAAGAGAGAGTTAGTGGCCGTGGGTTTTCTAAATATGGTAGTGGAGAGGTCCCCAAGATGGTTCTTAAGGGTAATGTCTGTGGCGCCTCTTCGAAGGTAAATTTCAGATTGAGAGAATTGACGTTAAGATGTTCAAGCATAGATAGGAACTGGTCCCGTGTACCATTCCAAAATATGAGAATAACGCCAATATATCTTGCCCAAAGGGCTATCTTATCTGAGAAAGGAGGAGGAACATCACCAAAGACGATGGTGGCCTCCCACCAGCCGAGGTACAGATTGGCATACACCGGACCACAGGAGCTGCCCATGGCGGTACCCCGGATCTGGTGGAAGACCACCCCGTCGAACAGAAAATAATTCCTAGTCAGAACAAATTGTAAGAGGTCTATAAGGTTTGCTTCAGTTTAGGATTCCTACATATCTGTGATTGTGTGTTTTTGTATTTAGTTGAGACGTAGTTACTTCTCACTTTTTATATGAATTAAATAAATGTGAAGTTTTATGGCTTTTTTCCTCTTTTTTGATATTTTTACATATTAAAATAGAGAAAGTACGTTAATTTCATTTTTTGGGTGGGGGCAACTTTGTTGTAAGTTCGGTGATAAAATAACTCTGTCCAGAGCCACACTTATGTGGCAAACACATTGGGTCACATGTATGAAAATGGTTTGGGTCTAAAACTCACTTTTTTGCCCATAGTAACCCAAAATGGCCCAAAAAAAGGAAGCAGTCCATACAAGGAGGGCATGTTCACATCTATTTAAGCTATCCTGTTGAAATGACTTCTGACTTTAATGATTTTTTTTTTATTGTTCCGAGGACAGATTTAAATAGAGCTTCCCTGGTGTTTAAACAATATTACATACTAAGCACTGCAAATACTCAAAACTAATGTCAATATATCTTTTTTTGTTTAACTATTTTAGGCTCATTTTGTATATTTTGTTTCCTGTCATGATAAGATTTATTGGGTTACACAAGGGCTGGTGTAACTACATACTGTATAAAGTAAATACGCTGATATATTTCTGACAGTACATATAGGATTTTAGAATTATATATTATACATAAAAATGTAGGTTTTATGATGGTATGTAGGTAGTGCCACCATAATTATTGTCTGTCTTGTATCCAGGCAGATCACCATGAAAGTCTTAGTCATACCTATATTCAGCTAAATGACTATGTTGGATATAAATAGCATGTTTATTTATTATGTTTTTTTCTTATCATATACTAATGGTTTTGTCTGATCAAAACGGGAAATTTT
>JAODAL010070080.1:0-16080 GCA_025379985.1 Phyllomedusa bahiana
GGGATGGATTCCTGGGGCCCCCCCCAACCAGTGGATTTGGATTCCCCCCCCCCCCCACCAGGGAGTGGATTCCTGGGCCCCCCCCCCCCAGGAGTGGATTCCGGGGCCCCCCTACCAGTGGAGGAATTCCGGGGCCCCCCCCCCAAACCCCCTTTTCCCCCCCCCCAAATGTTTTCCCTGGGGGCCCCCCCCCCCTACCAGGGAGTGGATTCCGGGGCCCCCCCCCTACCTTTGGAGTAAATTCCCCCCCTTCCGTGGAGTGGATTCCTGGAGCCCCCCCCCCCTACCAGTGGAGGGGATTCCTGGAGCCCCCCTACCAGTGGAGTGGATTCCTGGACCCCCCTACCAGTGGAGTGGATTCCTGGGCCCCCCCCACCAGTGGAGTGGATTCCTGGCCCCCCCCCTACCAGTGGAGTGGATTTCCTGGGCCCTCCCCTTCCAGTGGAGTGGATTCCTGGAGCCCCTCTACCAGTGGGGGTGGATTCCTGGCCCCCCTACCAGTGGATGATTTCCTGTGCCCCCCCCTCCCTACCAGTGGAGTGATTTCCTGGGCCCCAGTGATTTCCTGGGCCCCCCCCCCCCATACCAGTGGAGTGTATTCCTTCCCCCCCCCCCTACCATTGGAGTGGTTTCCTGCCCCCCCCCCAACCAGTGGAGTGGATTCCTGCCCCCCCCCCCCCCTACCAGTGGAGTGGATTCCTGGGCCCCCTACCAGTGGAGTGAATTTCCCCTGCCCCCCCCCTACCAGTGGAGTGGATTCCTGGGAGGTTTTTAAAACCCTTTGGAAACCCCTTTAATACTTAATTCTAGGAGCAGAGGCATCATATAATGAATTCTTTCAATTTTGCATGTGTTCCAAAATGGTTCTGGTATCTGAACAGACTTTGCACCTAAACACCGAGGACGGTCCACAGCAGCACACAGCAGCACCCCCGCAGCACACAGCAGCACCCCCGCAGCACACAGCAACACCCCCGCGAGGGAGGCCGACATCTGCCACCAACATGTGCAAACATTTTTCCTACAAGACACCTGGCAGGTGCGAAATCAGAGACCATCAGTTGTATCCTGAAACAAACAGCACAGAGCGGCGCGTACTCGACGGGGCCGAGACCCCGCCGGTATTACTGAAACAGACGCACAGGCCAGCTGCAGGACTAAGGCGCTGGGCACATTCTTAAAAGGGGTTCTTTCCCGCAGCTCGGAACCCCCATCAGAATTAAAGGGGGCTTCCCCTGTAGCTCTGGACACCCCTATCCCCAAATTAAAAGGTCTTCCCGGGAGCTCTGGACACCTCCACAAATTAAAGGGTCTTCCCTGTGCCCCTGGACACCCCCATTTAGAAATTAAAAGGGTCTTTCCCCGGGAGCTCTGGACACCTCCATCAGATTAAAGGGGTCTTCCCTGTAAACTCTGGGGAAACCCCCCCAAATTTAAAGGGGGTTTTCCCCGTTGCTCTGGTACCACCATCGAATTAAAGGGGTTTCCCCGGGGCAGCTCGGACCCTCCATCAAAATTTAAAAGGGGGGCTTCCCAGCAGCTCGGGACACCTCCATCAAAATTTAAAGGGGGTCTTCCCGGCCTTGGACCCCCCCATCAGAATTAAAGGGGTCTCCCGGCAGCTCTGGAAAACCCCCTCAAAATTTAAAAAGGGGTTTTCCCGGGCAGCTCGGGGAACCCCTATCAAAAAAAAGGGGTCTTCCCCGGGCAGCTCTGGACACCCCTATCAAATTAAAGGGGTCTTCCCGAGCTCTGGGGTACCCCCATCAAATTAAAGGGGTCTTCCCGGCACTCTGGACACTGGGGAAGCGAGTGCATAGGTTGTAGGGGGTTGACCCAGTCTCTCACTCAACACACTGAGGACATAGTGAAAAAAGGTATACCTGTTGCTTCAGCCTCCTCCCATACCCAAGTCACATAAAACACTGCGCGGGGTTGCGCACATTGTAGACTTTCAGGTACCCCCTTCACAGTGAATCTCCCCCTCAGAAGCAGTTACTTTCACACAACTGTCAAGATAGTTCTGAAGAGAGAGCAGGTTGGGGCTCTTCTATAGACATGAATGGGAACTCTGGGAAGTTTTGTCTCTGTCTTGGCTATAATTGAAACTCCAATTCATGTCCTGCTCTCTGTTAAAAACGGAGAGGTTTCGGGGCTCGTATAAGAGATAGGGGAGGGTCTCAGATGTTTGAACCTGCACCTATCACACAATGATGGCTTGTCCTAGCGATATACAATGGACATGTATAGGATATCCTAGCGATATATATTGGACATGTATATAGAATATCCTAGCGATATATATTGGACATGTATATAGGATATCCTAGCGATATATATTGGACATGTATATAGGATATCCTAGCGATATATATTGGACATGTATATAGGATACCCTACCGATATACATTGGACATATATTGGATATCCTAGCGATATATACTGAACATATATTGGATATCCCAGCGATATATAATGGACGTATATTGGATATCCCAGCGATATATAATGGACGTATATTGGATATCCCAGCGATATATAATGGACGTATATTGGATATCCAAGCGATATATATTGGACGTGAATAGGATATCCTAGCGATATATAATGGACATGTATAGGATATCCTAGCGATATATATTGGACATGTATATAGAATATCCTAGCGATATATATTGGACATGTATATAGGATATCCTAGCGATATATATTGGACATGTATATAGGATACCCTACCGATATACATTGGACATATATTGGATATCCTAGCGATATATACTGAACATATATTGGACATCCCAGCGATATATAATGGACACATATTGGATATCCTAGCGATATATAATGGACATGTATAGGATATCCTAGCGATATATAATGGACATGTATAGGATATCCTAGCGATATATATTGGACATGCATAGGATATCCTAGTGATATGCCATTAATGTCTGTAGTGAAACAACCCCTTTAATCAATGGAGACCCAAAGTGGAACACATCCACTTATTTAAGCAGAATATGAGGCTATGGTCTGAGCTAGACCCTTTCACCTGGCACCACAGAGATTCACTACTAACATAAGACGACCCCACATTGGACGTTACAGCCCCAGTAGGAGACCCGTTACCTGGCCCCACAGAGCCCCAGCCCCAGTAGGAGACCCGTTACCTGGCCCCACAGAGCCCCAGCCCCAGTAGGAGACCCGTTACCTGGCCCCACACAGGCCCCAGCCCCAGTAGGAGACCCGTTACCTGGCCCCACAGAGCCCCAGCCCCAGTAGGAGACCCGTTACCTGGCCCCACAGAGCCCCAGCCCCAGTAGGAGACCCGTTACCTGGCCCCACAGAGCCCCAGCCCCAGTAGGAGACCCGTTACCTGGCCCCACAGAGCCCCCGCCCCAGTAGGAGACCCGTTACCTGGCCCCACAGAGCCCCAGCCCCAGTAGGAGACCCGTTACCTGGCCCCACAGAGCCCCAGCCCCAGTAGGAGACCCCGTTACCTGGCAGCCTCGCTTTTCGATCTCCATGATACACTTGTCCATGAGGAGCGGGACCATTAAGCCCGAATTTTCCTTCTCCACAACTTGGCGAGCGTCGACCCCGAAGATGACAGGTTCTCGATCCCCTCCGAGGCGGTCTGCGGAGTTCTCCCATTGCTCCATGAGGTTCAGCTTCACATAGATCAGACCCCGGGGCTCCAGTTTTACGGCCAGCTGATGGGTCTTCGTCACCCTAAAAAGTGCGGGCAGGACGACGGTGCCGTGGCAACAGACCCTGTTCTTCTTCGGGGCCGGGTCCCAACTGAACACCACCAGCTTTAGGTGCTGGGCGTTCTCCAGCTCGATGTTGAACGTGTGGTCCATGTCCAGGAAGGACGTCCTGCAGGTCAGCAGAGCCGTCCGGGCTTTGTTCACCGAGTCCACCTGGATGGCGCAGAACACGTCCTTGGAGTCGATCCTCGGCGGCTTCAGGTCCTCGGCGCCGTAGAAGTGGGCGCTCATGAGCCCGGACACGTACTGGAAACACTTTGGCTGATCGGAGAAGCTGTAGTGTCGGAAGGCGTCGATGTCCAGATCGGACTTGGCGCCATTTGTGGAGAGCGGCTCCTTCCCCTTCGTCGGCCGGCTCTCCGCCCCGTGTTTTCCGGATTTGGCGATAAGTTCCGGAGAGTCGCCGTCGCTCAGGTAACCCCCTTTACTGGAAGACTTGGAGGTGCCCGAACTTTTCTTCTTATAGTTGTGCTGGGAAGAGACCTGCCTGTCAAGTGGGTAGCGCTGATGACGTTGCGGCTGGCGGCGGCCGCGGCTTGGCCGGAGGGTCCTGCCCCCCTGACAGTTTCCTTTAGACTGGGAGTGGTTGGGAGCCGGAGTGACTCCACGAGGTGCCTTTCACGCTCAACTTTCGGCTGAGCTCCGGCAATTTCTTCATTTTCATGGACAACTTCCGAACGGTCCTTGGAGACTTAAATTTTATCGGGGAGGAAGACCAATTGATGCTTCCATTTTTTTCTTCACGGGGTTGGGACTGCAGGGAGGGAGAAGTCAGCAGGCGCCGGAGAAGCAACCTTCCACACCTAAAGGGGAAAAAATTTAATTTAGAAGAAATTTTTTTTAAAAGTACAAAATTTTACATGTTTTATAGATCACATGTTCTTATAACATTAATCCCTTTTGCCCTAAAAAGCTTTTCGGGCACTGCACAGCCCCTCTGCTCTCCACAGACAACCACAATAGTGACACTTGTATGCTCCAGGGCAATTTGCGGGGAAGTGAAATGCGGGCCTGGTGAGTCGGATTTCGTGGAGTCGGAGTCGGGTGCCTATTTTGCAGGAGTCAGTGAGTCGTCATAAAATGGAGCACTCCGACCCCCCAAAATATATAATAAGTTGGTCAAGTTAGTTCGATGCAAAGAGCAAGAGGAATTGGGTCCGACAGTGCTCCTTCTCCCATATCTTCAGCCTCATCACTTTCGGAGTGAAATTTGGGATGACATGGACAGGCAAAGCGCTGCCCCAGGGAGAAATTCTGCTCCCAGGGCAAACAGTTTTTCAGCAAAATATTTCACCCGTTTTCAAAGAAGTAGAAGAGTTCAACATTCATCAACACTGACTGTGGCTGAGGCAATTCCTTTATACCCTGACATTGTTTGAGGGTGTTACCCCTGTGGTCACCACTTTGCCCCCAAGTTAGTGTAGAGAGGCCGTTTTTCTAGCCTGGAAATTGTGAGATCAGATTGAGGTCAAGTATGCAGATCTGATGGAGCAATACTATTTCTCAGAACAAATTCAGAGACTCCACAAATGTTCCTGCAGTGTTTTGCATATTTAAAAATTTATTTGTTCCTAAAGTCATATCCAATAAATATATTTACACTGACAAGCAAAAGGGTTTAAAAATGTTTTGAACTTGTGACTTTCAGGCTCCATCTCTACCATCCACTTCAGCTTTGTACATGAGGCTACTGAATTTTTTAATTTCATTTACTTATCTATCTTATACATAAATGTGACTGCAAGTATTTAGCATCTACTTAGTTCTGCCCGATTCTTTCCTGTAACTGCATTGTTTACTGTTTTGCTACTAAAAATCAAAATTGTTAATTTTATTATCTTGTTATATTTGGGAAATCCACCTTTGGTTTTCACTCTGCCTGAATCCTTCTGGGCTCTGGATTTTAGATTTAAGCAGTCTTGACCAAAATCTGAGCCCAGGTCTCTTCTACACATTCCTAATGTTGGTGGAGACTGGACTTGGATACAAATACAGCTTTTTCTTCAACGCTACCCACAAGTGTTCAAAAGATCAAAACATTGTTACCCTTTTGCTTGTCAGTGTCTGTTTTTACCCCAAATAGCTTTTATTATTGTATCATAAGGTGATAAACAGCCGGGATGTTACCATTTTACTACAGTAAGTTATCACTTAAACATGCGCCAGTATGAGGGAGTCAGGATCGGAGCAGGAGTCGGAGGTTTGGGAAATTGAGGAGTCGAAGTCGGGTTTGGCTTGCCGACTCCACAGCCCTGGGAAATGCCCTGCAGCCGCTCTGCTCTCCACCATAAGGGACACTTGTATGCTCCAGGGCAACTGTGTGGAAGTGAAATGCTCTGCAGCTGCTCCCTCTCTATATACAGCCACAATAATGGACACTTGTATGCTCCAGGGCAACTACAGGGAAGTGAAATGCCCTGCAGCCGCTCACCTCTATATACAGCCACCATAATGGACAGCTTTATGCTCCAGGGCAACTGTGGGGAGGTGAAATGCCCTGCAGCCGTTTTTTTGGGCGTTCATATTTTTGTTTTTCATTCCCTATTGTCCCATAGTTTTATGCTACAATAAAAAAAATTTTAACTTTCCCCCTTTAAAAACTTTTTATCAAAAGAAATATTCCGTGACCAAGTTGGGGCTTTTATTCTCGTGAAGCTAAAAAAACCCGGGGCGCGACCCGTCCGCTCATATAAAAATCAGCCCAAAAGGTTTCCAGGAAAACTGAAGGGACCGGCCGCCAATCAAAACTGCGCAGAAATAAAACCGGTGGCCGGCCGGGCGGCGGGGGGGGGGGGGGGGGACGAGGGCGGGGTCTGGGGGTGATCCCCATCACCCACACAAGGCACTTCGGGGCCACAGCTATGCAAGTTCTTACTCAGATCATTCTTGATAATATCTGCTCCTAGGAAAGCTGGGTGATGGCCAATATGGTTTCCCATGCCCCTCCCCCCCATGACCTGATGTAGTAACCCATTTATTCTACAGACTGCTGGGACCCGACACGAACCGGTCACGGCAGCAGGTAATGTGGATACAGCAGAAAGGAGGAGAAGAGAGCAACTAACGGCAGTTATCTCACCTCTCCTTGTGTGTGGTGGTATCAATGTTTATGACCACATACACATGCACCTCAGGAGCCAACACATACCCCAGACCCCATACACATCACCTCAGGGCACCAACAGCTATACATCCAGATGCTCCATCCAACAGCACCACTCAGGTCAGCAAACATATACCTCCAGCTGCTCAAAATACCCTTTTCACTCATCAGCCAACACTAACCTCCAGATTCCCCATACACGTGCACGCTCAGGTCAGCCAACAGCTCAACCTCCAGACTCCCCTACACCAATGCAAAGCTAATCAGCCCAAAAAACCCAAACTATACCTCCAAATTTCCTACACATGGCCCCCAGGTCAGCCAAAAGCTATACCTCCAACTGCCCATACACAGCACGCTGGTTCCCAAAAGCTAAACCTCCAACCCCCATACACTGCACGCTCCCCGTTTACCAACAGCTCAACCCCAGACTCCCATACCATGCACGCCGGGCACCAAAAGCTATACCTCCAGACTTTCCATACACATGCACGCTCCGGTCAGCCAACAGCTATTCCTCCACACTGCCCATACACATGCACGCTCAGGTCAGTCAACAGCTATACCTCCAGACTGCTCAATATACATGTACACTCAGGTCAGCCAACAGCTATACCTCCAGACTCCCCATACACATGCACGCTCAGGTCAGCCAACAGCTATACCTCCAGACTGATCAATATACATGCACACTCAGGTCAGCCAACAGCTATACCTCCAGACTCCCCATACACATGCACGCTCAGGTCAGCCAACAGCTATACCTCCAGACTGCTCAATATACATACACGCTCAGGTCAGCCAACAGCTCAACCTCCAGACTCCCCATACACATGCACGCTCAGGTCAGCCAACAGCTATACCTCCAGACTTTCAATAACATGCAGCTCCAGGTCAGCCAAAAGCTATTCCTCCAGACTGCTCCATACACATGCACGCTCAGGTCAGCCAACAGCTATACCTCCAGACTGCTCAATATACATACACGCTCAGGTCAGCCAACAGCTATACCTCCAGACTGCTCAATATACATGTACACTCAGGTCAGCCAAATCATAGTCTGAAGAGGACTGAACGCGCCGACGCCAGGGAAGAGACCAGATGAGATTTTATTACATGGAAATCCCTAAAGAAGCATTTATGCTATCTATCATACATGAAAAAACTTTGAGACTCTCGGTTCACATATTTTGATCAAAAAATGCTTAAGCTGCCCACGACTTTCAACGTGATCTCAAAAATCGGGCAGTCCTACACTATCCTTACCTCTCAATAGAGCCAAATCCAGGCCTCTCACTGGGTCAACCGCCCACGGCCACTTTCACAGGCTGTTATATGAGTGCAGCTTGCAGGTTTGGTGTTTATTTTTTTTCTCTCTGGATAATGGAGGTCGGTTGACCCAGTGAGAGGCCTGGATGTGGCTCTATTGAGAGGTAAAGATAGCATAGGACTGCCCGACCTGAGATCACGTTGTAAGTTCGTGGGCAGCTTAAGCATATTTTTGATCAAAATATGCGAACCGAGAATCTCAGAGTTTTTTCATGTATGACAGATGAGATTTCAACTCACACAAAGGAGACACGACCGGTGAGCGTCGCACAGAGCAACACAGACAAACCACTGCAGTGACCCTGAGAGATCGACCCCGAGTGCGGAGACCCTGAGAGATCGACCCCGAGTGCGGAGACCCCGAGAGATCAACCCCGAGTCCGGAGACCCCGAGTGATCAACCCCGAGAGATCAACCCCGAGTCTGGAGACCCCGAGAGATCAACCCCGAGTCTGGAGACCCCGAGAGATCACCCCGAGTCTGGAGACCCCGAGAGATCAACCCCGAGTCTGGAGACCCCGAGAGATCAACCCCGAGTCTGGAGACCCCGAGAGATCAACCCCGAGTCAGGAGACCCCGAGAGATCAACCCCGAGTCCTCACCCCCGAGACCGGAGACCCCGAGAGATCACCCCCGATGCCGGCGACCCCGAGAGATCAACCCCGAGAGATCAACCCCGAGACCGGTGACCCCGAGAGATCAACCCGGAGACCCACCCCGAGTCCGGAGACCCCGAGAGATCAACCCCGAGTCCGGAGACCCCGAGAGATCAACCCCGAGGCAGGAGACCCCGAGAGATCAACCTCGAGTCTGGAGACCCCGAGAGATCAACCCCGAGGCTGGAGACCCCGAGAGATCAACCTCGAGTCTGGAGATCCCGAGAGATCAACCCGAGTCGGAGACCCCGAGAGATCAAACCCGGGGCCCCGAAGATCAACCCCGGGGTCACCCCGAGACCCGAGCCCCCAGAATCAACCCCGAGCGGAGACCCCCCAGAGATCAAACCCCAGCCGGAGACCCCGGGGATCAACCCAGCCGGAGACCCCAAACAACCCGAAGACCCCGAGAGATCAAAACCCCCAGACCCGAGACCCCAAACAACCGGGACCCGAGAGTCAACCCCGAGTCCGGAGACCCCCAAGATCAACCCCAACCAAACCCCAGAGATCAAACCCCCAACCGGACCCCCAGAGATCACCCCGAACCCGGGGACCCCGAAGATAACCCCCGGAGGGCCCCCCAAAAGATCCCGAGGCGGGGACCCCCAGAGATCACCCAAGTCGGAGACCCCGAAGATCAACCCGGAGACCCCGGAAATCACCCCGACCCCGGGGACCCCGAGAGATCAACCCAGTCCGGAGACCCGAGAGATCAACCCCAGGGGAGCCCCCGAAGATACCCGAGCCCGGGAGACCCGAGAGATCAACCCGGTCCGGAGACCCCGAGAAATCAACCCCGAGTCCCCGAGAGATCAACCCCGAGACCCCGAGAGAGCGACCCCGAGTCCGGAGACCCCGAGAGATCGACCCCGGAGACCCCGAGAGATCGACCCCGAGTCCGGAGACCCCGAGAGATCGACCCCGAGTCCGGAGACCCCGAGAGATCAACCCAGAGTCCGGAGACCGCGAGAGATCAACCCAGAGTACCCGGAGACACCCGAGAAACCCCAGAGATCACGAGACCCCGAGAGATCAACCCAGAGTCCGGAGACCCCGAGAGATCAACCCAGAGTCCGGAGACCCCGAGAGATCAACCCAGAGTCCGGAGACCCCGAGAAATCAACCCCGAGTCCCCGAGAGATCAACCAAGAGTCCGGAGACCCCGAGAGATCAACCCAGAGTCCGGAGACCCCGAGAGATCAACCCAGAGTCCCCGGAGACCCTAGAGATACCCAACCCAGAGTCCACGGAACCCCGAGAGATCAACCCAGAGTCCGGAGACCCCGAGAGATCAACCCCGAGACCGGAGACCCCGAGAGATCAACCCCGCGAGACCAACCCCGAGACCGGAGACCCCGAGAGATCAACCCCGAGTCCGGAGACTCAGAGATGCACCCTGAGTCCGGAGACCCTGAGCTGCAGCTTCTAATCCTGAATCCAGGGTCAGAGCCGCAGTTTTTCCAGGAATAGCAAGAACAGCAGAGAGAACATCACATCCGGAGCCCGCGCCCTGCAAAGCACATCACATGGGGGCCCGAGCGCGGCCCCTTCCCCAAACCCAGCTGCTGTGAAACTGCTACACCCATCATTGTCCTGGAACTGCAGCCATTGTGAAACTACTGCACTCAAAGAGTTCAGACTTCAAATGTCAAAATTATCACACCCAGCATGCACCCACCGGCGAGTCACATTATTATGACCACCACCTACTTGTGATGTTGACATTAAGTAGCTCCCGAAGGAAAGCCCGTGTGGTGCGCTGGCTGGGTGGGTATAAGGTGCAATAGGCCTTCTGCACACATATCACTTGTTAATTGGGTTTCAGGCGCAGGGGTTTAATTTTTGACAGCACAGTTTGCAATGTTGGTGGCTGATTGTGAAAGTAAGGAGGAGGCAAACGGGGCCATTGGGAAAAAGAGAGTGGAAACCCCCGGACACCACCGCCATTGATGTAGAGAACGTTGGCTATGAAGGGAGGGCGAGGACACGAGGGGCAACCTGCTTTCCCACTGTGTTTGGGACCGGAGCAGACGGATGTCACTGCACCTCTTTAACCCTACTGGTATGGGCCCGGAGCAGACGGGGTCACGCACCCTGCTAAATTTATTTTTGTATGGGGCCCGGACAGCGAATGTCATGCACCTCACCTTTCCCTACTGTATGGGGCCCTGGGGCAGACGGATAAACTGCACCTCTGCTAACCCTACTGTGTATGGGGCCCTGGACAGACGAATGTCACTGCACCTCACCTTTCCAACTGTGTATGGGGCCCTGGGGCAGACGGATGACATGCACCTCTGCAAAACCCCACTGGTATGGGGCCCGGAGCAACGGGTACACTGCACCTCTGCAACCCACGGTGTATGGGGCCGCTGGGGGGTGGGGTTGGGTCCATGGCCCCTCCACAGCTGTGGGTGCAGTCCATTTTTGGGCCCCCTTGGATGGGGGGTTTTGGGGCCCATGGACCCCCCCGCCTGTGGGGGCAGTCACATGTGGGGGCCCCGGATGGGGGTGTTGGATCATTTCTCCTCCAGCAGCTGTGGGTGCATCCAAAGTGGGTCCCTGGGATGGGGGTGTTGACTATGGGCCCCCCAGCAGCTGTAGTGCTCAGCATGTGGGGCCCCCGGGTGGGGGTGTTTGGTCTATGTCTCCTCCCCACGTGGGGGGCATCAGCATGTGGGCCCCGGATGGGGGTGTTGGCTCTATGTCCTCCACAGCTGGGGTGCATCAGCATTGGGGGCCCCCGGAGGTGGGGTTTGCTCATCCCCTCCAGCACGTGGGTGGGTCACTGTGGGCCCCTGGATGGTGGGTGTGGCTCATGGCCCCTCCCCTGTGGAGATCACATGGGGGCCCCTGGAGGTGCTGTTGCTCTATGGCCCCTCCAGCACTCTGGGGGGCAGTCAGCTGTGGGGCCCCTGGATGGTGGGTTGGCTCTATGTTTTCCCCCGCACGGGGTGCATCAGCATTGGGGGCCCCTAGTGTATGGGGCCCCGGGACAACAGATTCACTGCACCCTGCTAACCCCACGTGTATGGGGCCCCCCGGGGAGACGGATGTCCTGGGACCTCCTAACCCTACTGTGTATGGGCCCCGGAAGACGGATTCACTGCACCTCACCTTACCCTACTTGTATGGGGCCCTGGAGCAGACGGATGACACTGCACCTCTTTCTAACCCACTGTGTAAAGGGGCCCCTGGGTGGTGGGGTTGGCTCCAGCCCCTCCAGCAGCTGTGGGTGCAGTCAGCGTGGGGCCCCGGTGGTGGGGTTTGGGTCATGGTTCCTCCGCAGCTGTGGGTGCATTCAGCAAAATGGGGCCCCTGGATGGTGCTGTTTTCTCTAAACCCCCCCCGCAGCTGTGGGTGCAGTCAGCAGTGGGGCCCCTGGATGGTGTGTTGGCTCTATGTCTCCTCCAGCACTGTGGGTGCAGTCCATTGGGGGGCCCCGGGTGTGGTGTTGGCTCATGGCCCATCCAGAGCTGTGGGTCATCAGCATGTGGGGCCCCTGGTGGTGGGGTTGGCCTATGTCTCCTCCAGCGCTGTGGGTGCAGTCAGCATTGGGGGGCCCCCGGATGGGTTTGGTGGGCTCTATGGGCCCCCCAGCACTGTGGTCAGTCAGCATTGGGGCCCCTGGGTGGTGTGTTTTATCTATTCTCCCCCCCGCAGCTGTGGGGCAGTCACATGTGGGGGCCCCCGGAGTGGTGTTGGATCTATGTCTCCCTCCAGCAGCTGTGGGGGCGCAGCATGTGGGCTCCCGGAGGTTTGTTGGGTCTATGGCCCCTCCACAGCTGGGGGTGCTGTCAGCATGTGGGGCCCCGGGATGGGGGTGTTGGCTCTACCTCCCCCAGCAGCTGGGTGCAGTCAGCAGGGGCCCCTGGATGGTGGGTTGGCCAGGACCCTCCCCCAGCTAGGTGCAGTCGCATTGGGGGGGGCCCCTGGTGGGGTTTGGGGCCTACGGGTCCTCCACACTTGGGTGCAGTCAGCAGGGGGGGCCCCTGGGGGTGTTGGCTCTATCCCTCCCCACGGGGGGGCAGTCGCATGGGGGGGCCCCTGGGGGGTGGTGTGGGCTCATGGCTCCTCCACACTTGGGTGTAGTCAGCATGTGGGGGCCCCTGGATTGGGTTGGCTCTATGGGCCCCCCAGCACTGTGGGCATTTAGCAGGGGCCCCTGGAGGGGGGGTTGGCTCTTTTGGCCCCCCCCAGCAGCGTGGGGGGCGCAGCATGTGGGGGCCCCTGGGTGGCGTTTTTGGCTCTTTGGCTCCCCAGCAGCTGTGGGGGCAGTCAGCATTGGGGGGCCCTGGATGGTGGGTTGGGTCAAAGGCCCTCCCGCAGCTGTGGGGGCATCAGCATGGGGGCCCCCGGGTGGTGGTGTTGGCTCTATGGCTCCCCCCACTTGGGGGGGCATCCCCCATGGGGGGCCCCTGGATGCGGGTTGGCTCAAGGGTCCTCCAGCCTGTGGGTGCATCAGCATGTGGGGCCCCTGGGTGGTGGTTTGGCTCATGGCCCCCTCCACAGCGTGGGTACAGTCAGCATTTTTGGGCCCCCGGATGGTGGTGTTGGGCCCATGGCCCTCCAGCACTGTGGGTGCGTCACCTTGTGTGGCCCCGGATGTGGTGTTGGTTTTAGGCTCCTCCCGCAGGGTGGGTGCATCAGCAAAGGGGGCCCTGGATGGGGGTTTGCTCTATGGCCCCTCCAGCACTGTGGGTGCAGCGCATGTGGGACCCCTGGATGGGGGTTTGGCTCTATGGCCCCCCCCAGCAGCTGTGGGTGCAGTCAGCATTGGGGCCCCTGGATGGTGGGGTTGGCTCTATGGCTCCTCAAGCAGCTGTGGTCATCAGCATGTGGGGCCCCTGGGGTGGTGTTGTCCCCCTATGGCCCCTCCATCACTGTGGTGCATCAGCATGAGGGCCCCTGGAAGGTGGGGTGGCTCTAGGGCCCTCCACAGCTTGGGGGCATCAGCAGTGGGGCCCCTGGGGGGTGGTGTTGGCTCTATGGCCCCTCCAGCAGCTGGGGTGGGCACATTTTGGGGCCCCTGGGTGGTGGTGTTGGCTCAAGGGGTCTTTTCCCGCACTGTGGGGGCAGTCACATGGGGGGCCCCTGGATGGTGGTGTTTTGGCTCTAGGGCCCCCCCCAGCACTGTGGGTGCTTTAGCATTGGGGCCCCTGGGTGGGGTGTTGGCTCTATGGCCCCTCCACGCGTTGGGGGCAGTCACATGTGGGGCCCCTGGATGGTGGTGTTTGGGTCTATGGCTCCTCCCGCAGCTCTGGTGCGTCACATGTGGGGCCCCTGGATGGGGTGTTGGGCTCCATGGCCCCTCCGCAGCTGTTGGGTGCAGTCACATTGGGGCCCCTGGATGGTGGTGTTGCTTTGGTTCCTCCACAGCTGTGGGTGCAGTCAGCATGTGGGCCCCCCCGGGTGGTGGTGTTGGCTCTAGGGCCCCCCCCCAGCAGCTTTGGTGCATCAGCATGTGGGGCCCCTGGATGGTGGGGTTGGAATCTATGTCTCCTCCAGCAGCTGTGGGGCAGTCAGCATGTGGGCCCCTGGGTGGTGGTGTTGGCTCTATGGCCCCTCCACAGCTGTGGGTGCATCAGCAGGGGGCCCCGGGGTGGTGGTTTGGCTCCTGGCCCCTCCGCAGCTGTGGGGTGCAGTCACTGTGGGGCCCCGGATGGTGGTGTTGGCTCTTGGCCCCTCCAGCAGCTGGGTAAGTCAGCATGTGGGGCCCCGGGTGGTGGTGTTGGCTCTATGGTTCCCACAGCTTTTGGGTGCGTCAGAGGGGCCCCTGGAAAGGTGGTGTTGGCTCTAGGCCCCTCCACAGCTGTGGGGTTGCGTCACTGTGGGCCCTGGGTTGGTGGTGTTGGGGTTAAAGGCCCTCCAGCAGTGTGGGTGCATCAGCATTGGGGCCCCTGGAGGTGGGGGTTGGCTCTAAGGACCCTCCACAGCTGGGGGGTCAGGGGCAGCATGTGGGGCTCCTGGATGGTGGTGTTGGTTCTATGGCTCCTCCAGCAGCTGTGGGTGCAGTCAGCTGGTGGTCATAATAATGTGACTCGCACTTCTAATTGATTAATTCCCAGCATGAGGCAAAAAATGAAAGTGTAAATTAATGAAATGACAAATCCTAACAAACCTGACGACAAGCAAATCTCTGGAGCAGAACTCCTAACGGACTGAACTACAACCCCCATGTGCAGAGCGGTGTGTAAGGCTGTTCATGGAGGGGCCGGGGGCTCGCACGTCACAGACGCTCTATTTACCAGAGCAGGACAAAGCCTCATACACAGAAAACCAGGATATTAGACCTTCTCCCTCCTCTAGCTCCGCTCACGTCTCAACCTCCCCCGGATCAGATTACATAACACGAGCGACACCGGCCCGGAAATCATAGAGAGATCCCGAAGGGGGGCAGATCCATGGAGCAAACCCAAAATACCCAGCGTCCCCTGACTGGGGAAATCCCCTAGAGCAAAAAAGAGAGAACACAGCCACCCCTGTACTGGGAACTCCCATAGAGCAGAAAAGAGAGAACAAGGGGCTCCCCTGTACTGGGGAACCCCTAAACAGAAAGGAGAGAAACACAGCGCTCCCCTGACTGGGAAACTCCCATAAACAGAAGGAAAGAACACAAACGCCCCCTGTACTGGGAACTCCCATAGAACAGAATGAGAGAACCGCGCTCCCCTTACTGGAACCCCATAAAACAGAATGGAGAGAACACAGCGCTCCCTTTACTGGGAACCCCATAAACAGAATGGAGAAACACACGTCCCCTGTACTGGAACTCCCATAGAACAGAAGGAGAGAACACAGCGCTCCCCTGTACTGGAATCCCATAGAACAGAATGGGGAGAACACAGCCTCCCCTTACTGGGAACTCCCTAAACAGAAAGGGGAAAAACACAGCCTCCCCGTCTGGGGAACTCCCATAGAACGAATGGAAGAACACAGCCCCCCTGTACTGGGGAAATCCCATAAAAACAGAATGGGGAGAACCAGCCCCCCCTGACTGGAACTTTTCCCCTAGAACGAATGGAAAAGAACACAGCGCTCCCCTTACGGGGAACTCCCATAAACAGAATGGAGAAACACAGCGCTCCCCCGTACTGGGAAAATCCCATAGAACGAATGGAGAAACACAGCCCCCCCTGTCGGAACTCCCATAGAACAGAATGGGGAAACACAGCGCTCCCCTGTACGGGAACTCCCCTAGAACAAATGGAAAACACAG
>JAODAL010070081.1:0-16079 GCA_025379985.1 Phyllomedusa bahiana
TTTGATTTCCAGATAGGCTGCCAGCATGGTCGTTAGTACAGACCCCGTTAATCTCTCCCGATAGGTGCCAGCACTGGTCGCTATAGCTACAGAGCTGTTGTCTTCCGATGGGTGCAGCACTGGTCGCGTAAGCTACAGACCCGTTCAATCTCTCCTGATTTGGCTGCCAGCCCCTGGTCGCTTAGCTACAGAGCTGTTTGACTCTCCTGATAGGTCCGCACTGGTCGCTATAGCTACAGACTGTTTGATCTCTCCCGATAGGCTGCCAGCACTGTCGTAAGCTACAGACCGTTCCATTTTCCTGAAGGGTTGCCAGCACTGGTCGCTATAGCTACAGACCTGTCTTCTACTGCAGCCTAGTAGAAGCCAGTAAACACCCCCCTGAAATCAAAAGAAACCAAGAAAACAGGCCGAAGGTGAGATGAATCAATGTAGTGAGACGACCCCTTTAACCAAGATGCCCCCCTCCCCACCGCCAAAAACATGTGCAGAAAATAAAAATGTACAAGTAAATAAACACGGATAAGAAGATATTATGTATCAGTGTTCGGTTCTAATTCGTGTAATATAGGGGATGTAACACTTTAAGTAAAGTCACTTTTGGAAGCAATACTTGTTCTACATTGTGACATCTTCTTCTCTTCACGGAATAAGTCTCATGAGGAGGTTTCTATCGATGAGTAACGGCTTGTGATACAGATACACGCACAGGAGCCTCCTGCTGGTGACGTCACATCAGTGTGGTAATCCAGGGGTTACAGACGCCTCTGCAGACCACTTCTTTGGGGTCTGCCCTAATGCTGTAACTCATCTCCGATTCCAACAGTGACACAACCTAGAAGACAGACACCAAGAAGTGACTGAGCCGATGTGTAAGCAGTGACTTGTTGGTGGCGGTGACCTCCTCATCATTGGGGGGAAAGGAGAACATTTCAGGGTCTTACATTCTTCTTCTCATAGATGACACTTCTCTGTCTGTAGATATGGGGGGTCAGACTTTGGAAGAATTGCCCCACGTTATATAGAGCTCATGTAAAACTGTTTACTTAAAGGGGAGTCTCCATCTTGAACTTTGATGGTATAGAGATAGGATAAGCCAACAAAGTCTGAAAGGTGCGGATCACACCTCTAGCACCTGCACCTATCCCAGGAACAGGCTCACTAAAGAAACATAACGGAGAGCTGGTCACTTCTGCACTACTTTCCATTCTGTTCTATGGGAGTTCCCGGTATAGGGGAACGCTGTGTTCTCCATTCTGTTCTATGGGAGTTCTCAGAACAGCGGGGCGCTGTGTTCTCCATTCTGTTCTATGGGAGTTCCCAGTAAGGGGGGAGCGCTGTGTTCTTCTCCCTTCTGTTCTATGAGAGTTCCCGTGAGAGGAGTTGCTGTGTTCTCCATTTGATCTTGGGAAGTTTCCGGTACAGGGGGGGAGCGCTGTGTTCTCCTTCTGTTCTATGGGAGTTCCCAGTTACAGGGGGAGGGCTGTGTTCTCCATTTGTTCTATGGGAGTTCCCAGTGCAGGGGAGCGCTGTGTTCTCCAATCTGTTCTATGAGAGTTCCCAGTACAGGGTAGTGCTGTGTTCTCCATTCTGTTCTATGAGATTCCCAGTACAGGGGAGCACTGTGTTCTTCATTCTGTTCTATGGGAGTTCCCAGTACAGGAGAGAACTGTGTACTCCATTCTGTTCTATGGGAGTTCCCAGTACAGGGGAGCGCTGTGTTCTCTCCATTCTGTTCTATGGGAGTTCCCAGTACAGGGGAGCGCTGTATTCTATCCATTCTGTTCAATGGGAGTTCCCAGTACATGGGAGCGCTGTGTTCTTTCCATTCTATTCTATGGGAGTTCCCATTACAGGGGAGCACTGTGTTCTCTTCATTCTGTTCTATGAGAGTTCCCAGTACAGGGGAGCAGTGTATTCTCTATTCTGCTCTATGGTAGTTCCCAGTACAGGGGAGCGCTGTGTTTTCCAACCTATTTTATGGGAGTTCCCCGTACAGGGGAGCGCTGTGTTCTCCATTCGTTCTTGGGGAGTTCCCAGTACGGGAGTGCTGTGTTCTCCATTCTGCTCTATGGGAGTTCCCAGTACAGGGGAGTGATGTGTTCTCAATTCTGTTCTATGAGATTCTCAGTACAGGGGAGCGCTGTGTTCTCCATTCTGCTCTATGGGAGTTCCCAGTACAGGGGAGTGCTGTGTTCTCCCTTCTGTTCTATGAGATACTAAGAACATGGGAGGGCAGTGTTCTGCATCATGTTCTATGGAAGTTTCCAGTACAGGGGAGCGCTGTGTTCTCCATTCTGTTCTATGAGAGTTCCCAGTACAGGGTAGTGCTGTGTTCTCCATTCTGTTCTATGAGACACTCAGTACAGGGGAGGGCTGTGTTCTCTCTATTCTGTTCTATGGGAGTTCCAAGTACAGTGAGCGCTGTGTTCTCTCCATTCTTTTCTATGGGAGTTTTACAGTACAGGGCGCTGTGTTCTCTCCATTCTGTTCTATGGGGAGTTCAGTACAGGGGAGCGCTGTATTCTATTTCCCTTTGTTTAATGGGAGTTCCCAGTACATGGGAGGCTGTGTTCTTTTTCCCTTCTATTCTATGGGACTTCCCAGTACAGGGGGCACTGTGTTCTCTCCATTTTGTTCTATGGGGGTTCCATTACAGGGGAGCACTGTGTTTTTCATTCTCCTCTATGGGGGCTCCCAGTATAGGGGGCGCTGTGTTCTCCATTCTGTTCTATGGAAGTTTTCCCAGGGACAAAGGGAGCGCCGTGTTCTCCATTCTGGGTTTTATGGAGTTCCCGGTAATGGGGAGCGCTGTGTTTCTTCCATTTTGTTCTATGGGTGTTTCCGAGTACAGGGAGCGCTGTGTTCTCCTTTCTGTTCTATGGGAGTTCCAGTACAGGGGGAGTGCGTGTTCTTCATTCTGTTCTATGAGAGTTCTCAGTACAGGGGAAACGCTGTGTTCTCCATTCTGTTTATGGGGGTTCCCAGTACAGGGAGCGCTGTGTTCTCCAATTATTTTTCTATGGGAGTTCCGAGTACAGGGGAGCGCTGTGTTTCCATTTTCGTTCTATGAGAGTTCCCAGTACAGGGGAGCGCTGTGTTCTTCATTCTGTTCTATGGGAGTTCCCAGTACAGGGGAGCGCTGTGTTCTCTCAATTCTGTTCTATGGGAGGTCCAGTACAGGGGGAGCGCTGTGTCTCTCATTCTGTTTAGGGAGTTCAGTTCAGGGGAGCGCTGTATTCTATCCCCTTTGGTCAATTGGGAGTTTTCCCCGTACATGGGGGCCTGTGTTCTTTCCATTCTTTCTATAATAGATTCCCAGTACAGGGGAGACTGTGTTCCTCCATTCTGTTCTATGGGGAGTTCCGTTACAGTGGGAGCGCTGTGTTGTCCATTCTGTTCTATGGGAAGCTCCCAGTCAAAGGGGAGCGCGTGTTCTCCATTCTGTTTATGGAAGTTCACAGTAACAGGGAGCGCCGTGTTCTCCATTTGTTCTATGGGAGTTCTCCGGTACAGGGGAGCGCTGTGTTCTCCTTTTGTTTAGGAGTTCGAGGACAGGGAACGCTGTGTTCTCATTTTTGTTCTATGGGGGTTCCTAGACAGGGGAGTGCTGTTCTTTCATTTGTTATATGAAGTTCTCAGTACAGTGGAGCGTGTGTTTCTCCATTTCTGTTCTATTGGGGGTTCCAGTACAAGGGAGCGCTGTGTTCTCCAATTTATGTTCTTGGGAGTCCGAGTAAGGGGAAGCGCTGTTGTTTTCCATCTTTCTATGGAGTTCCCAGTACAGGGGAGCGCTGTGTTCTTCATTCTGTTCTATGGGAGTTTCCCAGTACAGGGGAGCGCTGTGTTCTCTCCATTCTGTTCTTATGGGAGTTCCCAGTAATCAGAGTGAGACGCTGTGGGTTCTTTTCTCCATTCTGTTCTATGGGGTTTCCCAGTACAGGGGAGCGCTTTAATTCTATCCATTTGTTCAATGGGAGTTCCAGTACATGGGAGCGCTGTGTTCTTTCCATTCTTATTCTTGGACTTTCCCAGTACAAAAGGGGAGCACTGTGTTCTCTCCATTCTGTTCTATGGGAGTTCCCATTACAGGGGAGTGTGTTTTCCATTTACTCCTCTAGGAGCTCCCAGTACAGGGGAGCGCTGTGTTCTCCATTCTTCTATGGGAGTTCCCCCCAAAAGTACTAGGGGAGCGCTGTGTTTTTCAACTTTTTCTATGGGAGTTCCCAGTACAGGGAGCGGTGTCCTCCATTCTTTTCATGGGAGTTCCCAGTACAGGGAGCGTGTGTTCTTCCATTCTGTTCATGGAGTTCCCAGTACAGGGAGCGCGTGTTTCTCCATTTGTTCTTGGGAGTTCCCAAGGTACAGGGGAGACGCTGTTTCTCCCTTCTGTTTTTATGGGAGTTCCCTTGTACATGGGGAGACGCTTTTTGTTCTTTCATTCTATTCTATGGGAGTTCCCATTACAGGGAGCACTGTGTTCCCCTCATTTGTTCTATGGGAGTTCCATACAGGAGCGCTGTGTTTTCCCATTTTTTTATGGGAGTTTCCCCGTACAGGGGAGTCGCTGTGTTCTCCATTTTGTTCTATGGAAGTTCCCTTTAGGGGGGCAGGGGGCCCGGTTTTGGGGGGGGAGCCTGTGTTCGCCATTCTGTTCTATGGGAGTTCCCAGTACAGGGGAGCGCTGTGTTCTCCATTCTGTTCTAGGGAGTTCCCAGTACAGGGGAGTGCTGTGTTCTTTATTCTGTTCTATGAGAGTTCCCAGTACAGGGGAGCGCTGTGTTCTCCATTCTGTTCTATGGGGTTCCCAGTTAGGGGAGCGCTGTGTTCTTTCCAATTTGTTTATAGGGAGTTTCCGAGTACAGGGTAGCGCCTGTGTTTCTCCATTCTGTTAATGAGAGTTTCCCAGTACAGGGGAGCGCTGTGTTCTTCATTCTGTTCTATGGGAGTTCCCAGTACAAGGGGGGGCGCTGTGTTCTCTCAAAATTGATCTATGGGAGTTCCCAGTACAGGGAGCGCTGTGTTCTCTCCATTCTGTTCTATGGGAGTTTCCAGTTTCAGGGGAGCGCCCGTGTTTCTTTCCATTCTATCTATAGGGGACTTCCAGTACAGGGGGAGCACGTGTTCTTCCCCTTCTGTTCTATGGGAGTTCCCATACAGGGGAGCGCTGTGTTCTCCATTCTCTCTATGGGACTCCCAGTACAGGGGAGCGCTGTGTTCTCCATTCTGTTCTATGGGAGTTCCCAGTACAGGGGAGTGCTGTGTTCTCCATTCTGTTTTGGGGAGTTCTCATACGGGGAGGTGTGTTTTTTCCATTTGTTCTATGGGTGGTTCCCATGGGTACGCCGGGGGCGCTGTGTTCTCCATTTTTCTATGGGAGTCCGAGTACAGGGGAGCGCTGTGTTTCCCTTCTGTTCTATGGAGTTCCAGTACAGGGGAGCGCTTGTTTCCATTCTTGTTCTATGGGGTTCCAGTTAAGGGATACTGATTATACTGAACACCTCTTTATACTGGCACAGCTTATACTAACACTCACCTGGAAGTTCTGTTATTTCCCCCCCCCCCTCCCCTCCCCAAGTAAGAAAGACGTTCATCCACAGGTAATGCCATTAGTCACTGCCGGGACACCTGTCATGCACGAGGGGTTAAATCCAGATTACAGGAGTGGAAAGGCCCAGGGAGGGAGGCGTTGAAACAGGCTTGTCATGATAATTATAGATTTTGGATGATTCCTAAAATTGTGTCAGATAGAACAAGCTCCGACAGACCCTGAGCTACTGGTAGAAAGGTAGAAGTTGGCAGCTGCTCCCCCACCCCTGTGCACAAATACACTACTGACACGCGCAGCCGAGGATACGGTATATACAGCACATGTGCAATGCAGGCTCCAGGGCTGTGACCTCCTGTGTCAGGGACTCCAGCATAACTGCAATGTCTGTTGGAGACTGAGGTCGTCTGAAGCCCAAATCCTGCCTCATCAGGTTCTGAGGCTTCTGCTCTGCCCCTCTTACTTTACACTGCAGCTCTGGCTGCTCTGTATCAGCCTATGCTAAGCTCCCTGTCATGGGTTACTATAGAGGCCCAGGGGGTGAGGGGCCACTGAAGTCCAAAAACATTGTATCTTTATAAAGAGAATAACAAATTGGTGGCTTTCTTCTATCTAAAGCTGCTATATGAGTTCTCCGATACCATGGAATACATGGAAGTATCATACAGAGCTGAGCTTACATAATACTGCCACACTGTGCCCACATAAAAGTGCTGTGTCTGGATATTTCTGTACAGTTCCGTTATATTAGTGCCATACAGTGAATATATGGAAATATATACAGAGCTTACACAATACTGCCACACTGTGCCCACATAATAGTGCTGTGTCTGGATATTTCTGTACAGTTCCGTTATATTAGTGCCATACAGTGAATATATGGAAATATATACAGAGCTTACACAATACTGCCACACTGTGCCCACATAATAGTGCTGTGTCTGGATATTTCTGTACAGTTCCAGCATATTAGTGCCATACAGTGAATATATGGAAGTATTATATAGAGCTTACATAATACTGCCACACTGTGCCCATATAATAGTGCTGTGTCTGGATATTTCTGTACAGTTCCACTATATTAGTGCCATACAGTGTATATATGGAAGTAGCATACAGAGCTTACATAATACTGCCACATTGTGCCCACATAATAGTGCTGTGTCTGGATATTTCTGTACAGTTCCTTTATATTAGTGCCATACAGTGAATATATGGAAGTACATACAGAGCTTACATAATACTGCCACATAGTGTCCACATAATAGTGCTGTGTCTGGATATTCTGTACAGTTCCTTTATATGTAGTGCCATACAGTGAATATATGGAAGTATTATATAGAGCTTACATAATACTGCCACACAGTGCCCATATAATAGTGTTGTGTCTGGATATTTCTGTACAGTTCCTTTTTATTAGTGCCATACAGTGAATATATAGAAGTACCATACAGAGCTTACATAGTACTGCCACACTTGTGCCACAATAATTAGTGTTGTGTCGGGATATTTCTATACAGTTCCAGTATATTAGCACCATACAGTGAATATATGGAAGTACCATACAGAGCTTACATAATACTGCTACATAGTGCCCACATTATAGTGATGTGTCTGGATCTTTCTATACAGTTCTAGTATATTAGTACCATACAGTGAATATATGGAAATATATACAGAGCTTGCATAATACTGCCACATAGTGCCCAGATAATAATGTTCTGTCTGGATATTTCTATAGAGTTCCTTTATATTAGTGCCATACAGTGAATATATGGAAGTACTATACAGAGCTTACATAATACTGCCACACTGTGCCCACATAATAGTGCTGTGTCTGGATATTTCTGTACAGTTCCTTTAGATTAGTGCCATACAGTGAATATATGGAAGTACCATACAGAGCTTACATAATACTGCCACATAGTGTCCACATAATAGTGCTGTGTCTGGATATTTCTGTACAGTTCCTTTATATTAGTGCCATACAGTGAATATATGGAAGTATTATATAGAGCTTACATAATACTGCCACACAGTGCCCATATAATAGTGTTGTGTCTGGATATTTCTGTACAGTTCCTTTTTATTAGTGCCATACAGTGAATATATAGAAGTACCATACAGAGCTTACATAGTACTGCCACACTGTGCCCACATAATAGTGTTGTGTCGGGATATTTCTATACAGTTCCAGTATATTAGCACCATACAGTGAATATATGGAAGTACCATACAGAGCTTACATAATACTGCTACATAGTGCCCACATTATAGTGATGTGTCTGGATCTTTCTATACAGTTCTAGTATATTAGTACCATACAGTGAATATATGGAAATATATACAGAGCTTGCATAATACTGCCACATAGTGCCCAGATAATAATGTTCTGTCTGGATATTTCTATAGAGTTCCTTTATATTAGTGCCATACAGTGAATATATGAAAGTACTATACAGAGCTTACATAATACTGCCACACTGTGCCCACATAATAGTGCTGTGTCTGGATATTTCTATACAGTTCCTTTATATTAGTGCCATATGTTGAATATATGGAAGTAACATACAGAGCTTGCATAATACTGCCACACAGTGCCCACATAATAGTGCTGTGTCTGGATATTTCTATACAGTTCCAGTACATTAATACCATACAGTGAATATAATGAAGTACCATACAGAGCTTACATAATACTGCCATACAGTGACCACATAATAGTGCTGTGTCTGGATATTTCTGTACAGTTCCTTTATATTAGCGCCATACAGTGAATATATGTAAGTACCATACACAGCTTACGTAACTGTGCCCACATAATAGTGTTATATATTGCTCACATATTGGTACCATACAGTGAATATAAGGAAGTACCATACAGAGCTTACATAATACTGCCACACTGTGCCCACATAATAGTGTTGTGTCTGCATATTTCTTTACAGTTCATTTATATTAGTACCATACAGTTAATATATGGAAGTACCATACAGAGCTTACATAATACTGCCACATAGTGCCCACATAATAGTGCTGTATATTGCTCACATATCGGTACCATACAGTATCATGGAATAACTTAGATCCAAGCTAGTAGGTAAAGTGGGCACAAGGTACTCAAGACCCATAAATAGGGGCAGTTGCCCAGGTTACAGTCTGGCGGTGTCCTGGAATACGTGATGGCGGAGTACCCACTTCAGTATGAATCAGGGCGCAATGACTGGCACTTGCTAAGATTTGTGGCGCCAGCTGTGTGTTACCTGGAAGGGTTAATGGCGGGTTGCACCTTCCCGCTGAGCGCCGCTTCTGGTCTTACGGGAAAACAGATGCGTTTGTTATTCAGTAGTGGGCACGGTGCCCAGCCGCGAGCATGGGTAATTGAGTGCTAACATACGGCCGCATGGGCACACATGTAGCGGCATTACTCATGCACAGGGATTCTGGCTGCTCTGGGATTGAATCATTTCATACACCCCCGAATCAGACGGAGGAGGAACAGCGCGGAGGCTGCAGCTGCCCCAGGACGTTGGGAGTGGTGATTAGTAAGACCCAGGTGAAAAGGTTATAATCCTCCGACTGGGAACCAGATTCCTCCGGCGTGCCAACCTGCCTGTTATGTAAGATGGTATCGATAAGAGGAATCTGTGCCAACCTGTCATGTAGATTAACAAAAGGGCAGAGCCCAAAAATGGAGACCCTGCATCAGATACAGTCTATAGCACTACACCCCCCATCATGGCGCTCTGGGGGGGATTAGCCGTGTTTTTACTACAGAGCCAGGAATTAATGCCCAGGTATATACGCAAGCCTACATATACAATACACATATACTCTATAGTGGCATTAGTCATGTACAATATGGAAGCATTATAAACATATACTTTGTGGTAGCATTATAAACATAGAGTATATTGTATGATCACGTAAGTCATGTGTACAGTATGGCAGTACTATCTACACATACTATATGGTATCATATACTCATGTATACAGTATGGCAGTATCATAAACATATACTATACAGTCTCATTACTAGTGAACAGTCCGGCAGTGTTAGCTACATATTCTGCATTGTAGCATTAATCAAGTGTACAGTATGGTAGTATTATGTACATATCCTGTATGATGGCATTAGTCTTGTGTACAATAATACAGTATTATCTACATATACTGTATGGTCTCATTAGTCATGTGTACAGTATGGCAGTATTATCTACATATTCTGTGGTTTCATTAGTCATGTGTACAGTATGGCAGTATTATTTACATATCTGTAGTACATAGTCATGTGTGACGTATGGCAGTATTAGTTACATATTCTGTAGTCATTATTCATGTGTACACTAAGCATGTATTAGTTACATATTCTGTAGGTATCATTAGTCAGTGTACATTTAATATGGAATAAACATACTCATTCTCTAATCGTCAAAAAATTTTTCCCTTTAAATACGCCCGGGCCACCACATTTTGTTCAGTCTCTAAGTTACCCCTGTCCAAATTTTTTTGGACCGGAGGAGGGACCATGGACCGCTGTTTCCGAGGCTCGGACAAACCACCAATCCATAAGTTTGCCAAAGATTGCACAACAATCGAGGTGAGCACCCTGGCAATTGTTTAAGTGTTTTTTACGCAAACGTACTTCACATAAGCGCCTCTCTCCCTTTTTTCACGTTTGCCATTGTAAAGGCAGTATTATGATACCATAACCGTACTTGTATGGTGGCAGATAGGCCATGTGACATATGTGTAGTAATTATAACTAGATATATTCTGTATGTAGCATTAGTCATGTGTACAGTATGGCAGTATTATTACATATTTCTGTAGGTATCATTATCATGTGTAACAGTATGGCAGTATTAGTTACATATTCTGTAGGTACATTAGTCATGTGTACAGTATGGCAGTATTAGCTTACATATTCTGAGTATCATTAGTCATGTGTTACGTATGGCAGTATTACTTACATATTCTGTAGATCATTAGTCAATGTGTACAGTATGGCAGTATTAGTTACATATTCTGTAGGTATCATTAGTCATGTGTACAGTATGGCAGTATTAGTTACATATTCTGTAGGTATCATTAGTCATGTGTACAGTATGGCAGTATTAGTTACATATTCTGTAGGTATCATTAGTCATGTGTACAGTATGGCAGTATTAGTTACATATTCTGTAGGTATCATTAGTCATGTGTTTAACAGTATGCAGAATTAGTTACATATTCTTAGTGGTATCATTAGTCATGGTGTACAGTATGGCAGTATTTCTTACATATTCTGTAGGTATCATTAAGTCAATGTGTACAGTATATGGCAGAATTATGTTACATATTCTGTAGGATAACATTAGTCATGTGTACAGTATGGCAGTATTATCTACATATATTCGTTTGGTAGGTTATCAATTGTCAAGTTGAAGTTTATGGCATATATTAGTTACATCTGTACTATGTAGGTATCATTAGTCATGTTACAGTATGGCAGTATTAGTTCATATCTTAGTATCATTATCATGTGTACAGTATGGCAGATTAGTTACATATCTGTAGGTACATTAGTCATGTGTTCAGTATGGCAGTATTAGTTACATTTCTGTAGTACATTAGTCATGTGTACAGTATGCAGTATATTATATCTGTAGTATCATTATCATGTCTACAGTATGGCAAATTTGTTTCATATTCTGTAGGTATCATAGTCATGTTACAGTAGGCAGTTTGGTTACATATTTAGTATCATTAGTCATGTGTACAGAGGCAGTATATTACATATTCTGTAGGTATCATAGTCATGGGACAGTATGGCAGTTTATAATTTGTACATAGTATGTACTATGGCATTTTTTTACTCTTGGGACAAGTATGGTCAGTTTAGTATTAGTTACATATTCTGTAGGTATCATTAGTCATGGTACATATGGCAGTATTAGTTACATATTCTGTATGTAGCATTACTCCTGTGTACAGTATGGCAGTATTAGTTACATATTCTGTATGTAGCATTACTCCTGTGTACAGTATGGCAGTATTAGTTACATATTCTGTATGGTATCAGTAGTCATGTGTACAGTATGGCATATTAGTTTACATATCTAGGTATCATTAGTCATGTGTACAGTTATGGCAGTATTAGTACATATTCTGTAGTCATTATCATTGTACAGTATGGCATTGTTTTCTGTAGGTATCATTAGTATGGTGGCAAATATTACTTGTGGTACATCAGTATGTGTAGTTTATAGTTATATTATATCTTGTATGGTAAAGCAGTATTAGTACTATTGTAGTACATAGTATGGCAGTATTATGTAGATATACTGAATGGTGGCATTACTCATGTGTACAGTATTACATTACAAGTATTATTACATATTTCATAATATGTAAGCATTAAAAATCCTGTATTACAGTAAATGGCAGTAATTACCTTACATATTCTGTAAATTTTAGCATTTACTCCTGTTGTACAAATATGTGTCAGTATTAGTTTTTACATTATTCTGTATGTTTTGCAATTACTCCTGTGTACAGTATGGCAATATTAAGTTACTATTTCTGTATTTAGCATTACTTTCCTGTGTACAGTATGGCAAGTTATTTTTGTTTTACATATGTCTTGGTATGTAGAATCATGTACATTCCTGTGTACAGTATGGCAGTTTTATTTATATTTAATATTCTGTTTTTGGTAGCAGTTTTAGGTAGTCTTGTGTACAGTATGGCAGTATTAGTTACATATTCTGTATGTAGCATTACTCCTGTGTACAGTATGGCAGTTTTATGTACATATATTATATGGTGGCATTACTCATGTGTACAGTATGGTAGTATTATGTACATGTACTGCATGTATCATTACTCAAGTATACCATATGGCAGTATTATTTACATATTCTGTGTGATGACATTATGCATTTATCATAAGGGAACTGATTGTGTCTATCCAGTGCATGTGGATATTTTGCGTCTGTGTGCGCCACATCTGTCCCACATACGTCCCTGTCCAAATAATCTCTGAACCTTTACGTGTTCGGTCCAATGCAGTTTACTGTTCCCTGTTATCAGCCACTTTAGCCTGGGGAGAGACAATGCGGAGGAGAGGAAGCCCACAATGTGCCTGCCCCTGTGTCCGGTGCTGAGAGCCCCCAGGGACGGTCACATCCAGGGGCGTAGCTACAGGGGGTGCAGCGGTAGCAGTCACTACCGGGCCCTGCAGCCTTAGGGATCCAAAAGCCCTTTTGCCACAGCATTGTAAATGGTGCATGGTAACTGGGGGGCCCCATTTCAGTTTTTGCACTAGGGCCCAAGAGCTTGAAGTTACGCCTCTGGTCACATCTCTAGGTGAGCGGCCGCTCCTCTTGTGGCTGCGGCACTGTTTTAAGCTTGGGGTGAGTGGCGCCCATTACTAACAGCCGTGTGTCATTTCCTGGATGTGGCGGCTCTGCCACCACCTGCAGGAGGACGACCGGGGTCGGGAAGTTGCTTTGCTAGAAATGTGAGAAATCGTATGCTGGAGACATTGCTGCGGGCGCTGCGCGTACTGTTATGTGTCACATACAAGCAGCGCATACAGGGGGAGCAGCCGCTGGTGTCTTGGGTTTAGTCCAGGATTGATTTAAAGGGGAACTGTCCATTTTTTTCTGTGTGTTTTATAAAAACTCATATTCTGCGCGATTTCACTGAAACTGATGCAGGCGGCGGATACTAGTAAAGCACACGGAGGATACGGGGTTAGGGGACCGGTCCAGCTTCATGAAAAGTTCAATTATAGTAAGATCAAAAGTTCAGCTCCTTTCTAATAGGTTGAGGCAGATTTATCAAACTTTTCTAACTCTCAGGGTAAGGTCACACGGATGATTTTAAAACTATTTTCGAAGCGTTTCCTCGCCCAAAACGGCATCAAAAAAGCCTCCAAACCCCTGTGGATATTAAAAATTAAAGGGGTTGTCTCACTACAGGGATCGCTGCTTTTTATATAAAAAAATCTTGCAAAAACAAGTCACTTTGCAATATGTGTCCCATTACAGTGTCCCACCTATTCCTAGGTATCCCCTCTTTTTAGGGCGGGCATCGCCCTCAGGTCCTATAGCTTTCGGGCCTGTTCAATCTCCCAGATAGGCTGCCGCCTGGTCGCTATAGCACGGGCCTTTCAACTCTTGATAGGCGCCACACTGTCGCTTAGCTACAGACCTTTTCTAATCAAAACTCCTGATAAGGCATGCCAGCAATGGTCATTAAGTCAGACCTGTTCATATCTCCCTGATAGGCTGCACAGCACTAGGTCGCTATAGCTACAGACCTGTTCTATCTCTCCTGATAGGCTGCCAGCACTGGTGCTATAGCTACAGGACCTGTTCTATTCTCTCCTGATAGGCTGCCAGCACTGGTTGCTATAGCTACAGACCTGTTCTATCTCTCCTGATAGGCTGCCAGCACTGGTTGCTATAGCTACAGACCTGTTCAATCTCTCCTGATAGGCTGCCAGCACTGGTCACTATAGCTGCAAACCTGTTCAATCTCTCCTGATAGGCTGCTAGCATTGGTTGCTATAGCTACAGATCTGTTCAATCTCTCTTGATAGGCTGGCAGTGCTGGTTGCTATAGCTACAGACCTATTCTCTCTCTCCTGATAGGCTGCCAGCACTGGTTGCTGTAGCTACAGACCTGTTTTGTCTCTCCTGATAGGCTGGCAGTGCTGGTTGCTATAGCTACAGACCTGATTGATCTCTCCTGATAGGCTGCCAGCACTGGCGTATGCTACAACTTTCATCTCTCATGAAGGCCCAGCACTGGCTGTCATAGCTACAAGTCTTCTATTGACTAGTAGAAGCCAGTAAACACACCCCTGAATTCAAAGTGAAACCAAGAAAACAGGACTGAGGTAAGATGAATCAATGTAGTGAGATAACCCCTTTAAGTATACCATTTGATGTAAGCTAGCAGAGATCTTGAAAATGGTGAACAGTTACAAGAGAAAGTTTGTCTGAAGGTTGGAGAACTTATCATTATTCAATAATTTTGCTTAAAGGGAATCTATCGACATTTGATTTTCACTAATTAAAACCAGACCCTGATCCATATTATTTCCTTCTTCGCCGTTTTTATTTTTGAATTGTTGATTTTTTAAAATTCTGTATAACATTATGGGGGCGTCCATCTTGCTTGAGCTGCTTTTAGAGAGATGCTTTACAGCAGCTTGATGCACATCGGAGCTTGTGAACAGGAGCCGACCCATTGACTTCTATAGGAGAGTGTTGTGGGCATGCTCGGTGACCTGGGAAGAAGTCAGTGTGCAGGGAGGGGGAGAGGGAGCTGTGACATCTCCTATTGTGACTGGAGGAGCCTGTGGTATCTATAAACATTGGTGTCACCATTCAGGGTAATCCTGCTTGTGCTGATAATGAGGAGACTGTGGAGAAGTGATCTCTACAGCACAGGAAGTGACAGATTATTACTAGGCCGAGTGGCCAAAGTGAGAATTGCAGGACTTCATGATTTTTTTAATTTTTTTTGTTAAACAAAAATGTAAAAACAATTTTTTTTTTAAATGTGTTTACTATAAAATGATGAGTTGCACAATAGGTAATTTTCTGATGACAAGTTCCCTTTAATTTACATAAAACTGGAAAACCCCTTTAAAGGGCAATTCTCACCCCCAGAGTTTGATGGTGTATCGCTAAGATATGTCTATTACTGAGAGTAATCAGATAACACGTAGCCGAAGACCATGGAACAAATTAACTCCATCACAGTTCTGCAAGTCTGGAAAACATAACTTTTCATTAAAGAGTTTTTCTCAGTACAAAGATTAAATTTCAACATGATGGGACAGTTAAAGGAAGACTTTTTCTAAATACATTGTTCAATAGATTTTGCTTTAGCCATGAGATAAGAGATATTTTATGTGCTCTGAGTGCACACAGGTGTCTATGGTTCCCTGACCATGACTCTGTTATCTGATTAGAGCAGAGAGCTTAGAGCAGGGAGGTACGTCATCCCATGGACAGGCTGAGCTCCAAAGCAAACTTTTTATCTCTAACAAGATTACAGATAAGCCATTGTTTTCAGCACATGTAACTTGTGTTTACTGAAAAGATAACATCTCCTGCACTTGTCAAGGTAATGGCTCTGCTTCAAGCTCAATATGCTACTTACTGCTCTAGAACCACCCTGAGGAGACAGAGTGAGTGTAAAACTGCTTGTGAAACAGCGTGGTAAGAAAAACCCTTGAATACTAATAATAATCATTTGAAAAAACTGAATATACAGTGGGGAAAATAAGTATTTGATACGTAGGCGATTTCACAAGTGTTCCCATCTACAAAGAACTGAGAGGTCTGTAAGTTTTATCATAGATTCACTCCAGCTGTGAGAGACAGAATCTAAAAAAATCCATAAAGTCCCATTGTAGGATTTTTAAATAATTTGTATTTTATTACATGAAGTAAGTATTTGAACACCGACCGACCAGCAAGAAATCTGCCCCTCACAGATGTTAGTTTTCCCCTTCCTGAAACCTTCA
>JAODAL010070082.1:0-16079 GCA_025379985.1 Phyllomedusa bahiana
AATTGGTTTTATTTTTTTATTTTAGAAAATTTTTTTTTTTTTGGATTTTCAAATTTTCCCCTGTGGGGTAAAAAATAAAAATTTCTGTTTTAAAAATTTACGTAATGCTGCGTCAATGGAAAAAGCTGGGGACAAAAAAAGTCAAAAAAACACGTAACTTTTATGTTTTTTATTTAATAAACCCGGAAATTTTTTCACCTTTCCCAAATTTAAACCCGTGGTTGAATATAAATTGCTGTTTTTAAAAATTTACGTAGATCTGCGTCAATGAACCCTGCTGGGGGGTGCAAAAGTCAAAAAACACTTTAAATGGTTTTGTTTTTTTTAAAATAATAAAAAGGTAAATTTTTTTCACCCCTTTTAATTCACCCCGTTGGGGAATATAGAATTGCTGTTTTTAAAAAAATTTTTCCTAGATGCTGCTTTAATGAAACATTTTCTGGGGGCGCAAAAGTCCCAAAAAAAACTAACTTTTATTTTTGGGTTTTAATTAAAAAGGTATTTTTTTTTCACCCCCCCTTTAAATTTTACCCCGTTTGGGGAATAAGAATTGCTGGGTTTTAAAAATTTACGTAGATGCTTTCGTCAATGAACAGGCCCGGGTTTCGCAAAAATCAAAAAACACTAACGTTATGTTTTGATAAAATAAACGGGAAATTTTGGGACCTTTCAAAATTTAAACCCGTGGTGAATATTTGAAAAAGGGTGTTTTAAAAATTTTCTAGATGCCTGCTCAATGGGAAAAGTGCTGGGGGCGCAAAAAAGTCAAAAAACACTTTAAATGTTTAGTTTTGATATAATAAAACGTATTTTTTTGGCCAAACCCTTTTAAATTTTTCCTGTGGTAATATAAAATTGCTGTTTTTAAGATTTACGTTTATGCTTGGGACAAAGAACAGGGCTGGTTTCCGGGAAAAGTCAAAAAAAAAACGTAACGTTTTGGGTTTTTATATAATAAAAAAAGGTATTTTTTTTCACCTTTCAATTTACCTTTGGTGAATAAGAAAATTTTCTGTTTTTAAAAATTTACGTGATTGCTTAGCTTTAATTTTAACAGTGGGTGGGTGCGCAAAAGTCAAAAAAAAACGTAACTGGTTTTTTTTTTGATATTAAAAAAACGGTATTTTTTGCCAACCTTTCAATTCACCTGTGGTTGAATATAAAAAAGGGCTGTTTTAAAAAATTAAAACTTAGATGCGGGCGTAAATTTGAACGTCCCGGGGTGCGCAAAAGGGAAAAAAAACCCGTAACTTTTTTATTTTTTTGATATAATAAACCGGAAATTTTTTGCACCTTTAAATTTCCCACCTTGGTAAAATATAAAATTTTCAGTATTTAAGTTTTTCTAGATCTGCTTAAATTTAACCCAGGGGCTGGGGTGCGCAAAAGCCAAAAAAAACGTAAACTTTTGATGTTTTCGTACGATACCCCGGTATTTTTGGCAAAAAACCCAACCCCTTGTGCTAAACTACAAGTTTGGGCTGGTTTGAAATTTTAAATTTGCAAGGTGGATATATCAACAGCCCAACAGGTGTAAGGGGGAAAAAATTGAACCCCCTTTTTCTGAAATGTATATTTATAAAAAAAGGGGGATTTTTTTGGCAGCTAAAAAAAAAAAACCTGCATTAACTAAAAAATTATTTTTTAAATCCAATATAAGTTAAAAGGCTTCCCAATATCCGGGAAAATATTTCAAAAAAAGGCAAACTTTTTTAATAAAAAAGAATTCCACTAAAACTGTCTACACTAAGTCCTTGGTGAATTTTAAACCCCAAAGTGTTATTTTAAAAAGGGCCCTTGCCCTTTGTTCGCCCGCCGGGGGGGCCCCCCCCCCGCTCCCACCCCCCTAAAATTTAAAGCGGTGGGATGCTGCTTTAAAAATTCCCCTTACAAACTACATAAAAGGGTTTTCAAATCCCCAAAATTTAACAAAATTTGGAAGGTTTCACAGCAAAATAGTAGGGGGTTTTCTCTGTGCAAAATAGCCCTAATTTCATTTAGCGGGTTTGGCCACAGGCGGGAGCGCAGGTCCAAACCCCCCTATGAAAAACGCTGAGAAAACACTGGGGCAAAAAAAACGGAAAAACCTTTTCCCAAATGTAAAACAGGCCCCATTTGTTTTTTTTCCAGCCAATCGCAACCAAAAACGCATCCCATTCTTTAACGTCCACACACATCTCACCCTCCCCCCTTTTCCCCCGTAATTTTCATTTGCTGGCCCCCAAAAATTTACAGGAAGCGCCGAAAAAGGGCCCGATCTTAATAATAAAGGGCACGGGTTTTTAAAACCTTAATTATCGCATAAATTCTGGAAATTTCGATCACCTAAAAAACCTTGCCGATTTCAATTTTTGTCGATAAAAATCGGCTCAACACACCTAACCTCAGTACTGCAACACCCCGGGAAGGAAGGAAGGGAAAAGTAATTCACGGTTTTTTTAAAAAAACGAGGGGCAATTTCAACACGCTTAAAGACAAAAATTTAAAAGGCCAGGTTGGGGCAGCCACAAATATAAAATAGATCATTTAACCCCAGGGATTTTTTCCCACTTAATATAGGGGAAGTCCCCTTATCCTCCTCAAAATTTAAGGAAATGTAAAACATGTTAAATATGATAACAATTACCATATAACAATATGATAAAAAGTTATCTTCAAAATTTCTTTGAAAATGATTTTACTCCCTAACTTATAACATATATGTCCTTACATTTGGTTAATGTAGTAGATTTTTGACTAAATATATTATTAAACATATATTTCTAGACCTGCATTATCCCCTACTCCCTCGGACTAGCCGACATGGAGCAGTGACACCCCAGTGGGCCTCCGAGCATAGTAGGCCCCTATGCATATTAAGTCCTTGGCCATGGCAGGTCTGGGAGAAAGGCAGAGAAAGAGAGGCTGAAGGAAAGAGGCACATGCAGTAGCTGTAGAATGAGCCCAAGAATCAACTTCACTGGTGACGCCAGGCACCCCAGTCTAACACTGACAATGGAGATTGCTTCACAAGCTTTGCCCGTGTCACAATGTAATGTATATATGTTGTATGTATGTAACATCACAAATGAGGCTACAATCAAGATAATCCTAACTGGACCATGTGATAGGATCTAAAAATAAGTACATCTATATTTAATTTACATTTAATAACAAATGGAAGCATGGGGCTGTCACGTTACAGTCCTGAAGATCCTCGTTGGTTTTCTTCAAACATTGCGACTGACAGATATTGTTGGCAATTCTGTGTGTATTCTCTGTGTTGATTATTTTGCTGCTTAAAAATGAGTCCTTAGTATTGTTCCTGTGAAATGAATAGAATTTTAGTACCTAAAGCTCTTTTCTGGAGCTTTTGAAGTGGATGTTTTAATTATCTTCTTTCATTGCTACATTGAAAATTCTAAACTAAAGAGCTTCTTTTTTGTCAATGCAAATTACCGATTTCTTCTTGTGACCACCTGGGTCAATATTTTCTTTGCCATTTTAAAATTTACTTTGTTTAAGCACTTCTTTTTTTTATCAGGGTGGATCAGATTATAAAGTTGGGTTTTTCATTTCATCTTATTTTTATACAGTTTAGGCTTTGTTCAAACTGTGCTAGAGCTTTCCATTAGAGGTATGTGTCATGACAATTTCCCTGTGTATAGCCCAAACAGAAGGATGCAAGACATACTACCAGCATACAGTGACATATGTTTCAGTATTTAGAAACTTGAAATGTCTATAAATAACTATAAATCCAACATAGATCGCAACAGAAAATGCAAACTGTAGTCTTTTGGATGGTTTTCGGGGACGTATCTATCCGTGTTTTGCTGATTTGCCCGTCCCCACCAACCATTAAAAGGCACTTCTTCCGGCCAAAAACCTGGCGAAAGATGGTGCATGTTGAAAGTTTTTTTGAAACCCTGGTGGTGTAAAAAAAATCATCCTGCAGAAAATCCATTCAATGTGGACTACTGAACGGATTTTCTATGAAAGTCTATGTGGAAGATTGACAGTCATTTTTCAGACAGTTTTCAAATCCGAAAAACCGTCTGAAAATCCACCCAAAAACCTTGCCTTGTAGACTGACCCTATTTCTTTAAATTTGTACAGTTTTTGAAAGCATGTATTTACAAGTTTGATTACTGACAGCTTCTTACATAATACTCTTGTTGGGGTCTTATAGGAAGCAGGGAGCATAGCAGAGAAAAACTACATGCGTTTGTACAGAGATAACCTGCATTGGGTACATATATGAGGGACATTGCAAATTATAAAAATGCACAACAAGAATACAACGAGAGTATATGATCAAATATAAAACAATCTTTATTTCTATCAAAATATTTTTAAAAACCATACAGATAGAGGTATATATAGGAATCACCGATATAACGACAGGGGATCCCCACAATTAGCTGTCTGAAGGGGATACCATACAAATGTGTGCTGACATAAAAGAATATATGTACAACAATAAGAGTATTTAAAGCTACAATGCTTGGACACTTAGCATATAATAGTGTAAATTCTAGTGAAGTAAACCCATAAGACATAATACTAGGGCCATTCAAAAAGAGCTATATAAATATAACAAATATGCAAACAGTGCCAGCACAACATATCATACCTTAGTGGTGGACAGCAAGTGGTAAAGCCGTGTCGACCCCGACGCGCGTTTCGCGTATTGTTGCTTCCTCAGGGGGTGAGATTTTTAATGTGCTTCCTCAGATGTTTAAATAGTATAGTTCCTAACTACCGCACCTGTGTTGCTCCTAGCGCATGCTTCGTGCTCGGAGGGACGGCGCACAATGCCCCACTTCCGGCAGTCCCGCGCTACTGCGCATGCCCAAGGAAATTATCCCGGAAATGCGCATCGCGCGTCTGGACGCCGAAGTGATTGCCGGCGCCTATTCCCCGCACCAGGCATGCGCATCAACCCAGGCTATTTCGCGTCACACCCAGCATCCTGCTCCAGATCAAAGTGACAGAAACAGGTACTGCATGATATATCTTACCACTAAAATATGACACTATTTTTCAAACTCCACCCAAAACCTTGCCTTGTAGACTGACCCTATTTCTTTAAATTTGTACAGTTTTTGAAAGCATGTATTTACAAGTTTGATTACTGACAGCTTCTTACATAATACTCTTGTTGGGGTCTTATAGGAAGCAGGCAGCATAGCAGAGAAAAACTACATGCTTTTGTACAGAGATAACCTGCATTGGGTACATATATGAGGGACATTGCAAATTATAAAAATGGAATTATACGTAATGTCATCTCTTTAACTGAAATACCATAGGCAACTTGTATGAAGGGGTCATTTTTAATGTTCTGGCGTTAAATGAGCCAAAAATTATTAGTCAGCCTAATTTCCTGATGTATTGAGTCGGATGACCGTGTTTGGCGCATTGTGCACCAGATTTGACTCTTTGTAATGCGGCAAACATGTGGGGGCATTCTGAGGGCGTTCTGGGGGCGTGTCGCACCACACTTGTAATATTAGACACATTTATGAATGTGGCTTGGCAAAACTACGCACATTACTGATCAAAAAAATGCCCCAAAACAAATATCCTGACCAGTAATAATGGACTACTCCCAAAACATCTAGTTTACCAAGAAAAAAAGAAAGGAGCTTAATCCACCTCCAATATAAAATAAATTCCTTTATTTGATAATTATTAAAAACACATAAAGTCACATAAAAAAGATCCCATAGTTGAATGCCAAGAGGTGCATAGTAGTATCAAATTTATAAACATAATAGGGTAGTAATCAATGTATCAAACAAGTACAACCAATAGGGACAGTTCCCAATATATGGATTCAGTTTTCTATAATATTTTTTATCATGCTCATAGTCCCTGTAAGGCTATGTCCACACTGCACATGATTACGATCGTATCTCCTGCGCTTTTCGTTTTTTTAAAAGCGCCGGAGATACGATCGCCAGTGCGGTCCCATAGCCGGCAATAGAAAAGACGAGTTGCTGTCTACACAGCTCGTCTTTTCTCTGCCCGTCTTTCGGCAGCGGCGTATTATACAACATGTTGTATAATACGCCGGTGCTTCTCGTCTTCTTGACGTGTTCCCATACAATGCTATTGTATGGGGGGTGTCGGGAAAACGAGAAGCGGCCGGGGCTTTTGCACAAAGCGTGACAAAAGCCGCGGCCCTGCATCAGAGAAAAAATGGCCGCTTTAAGGGCCGTTTTTTCTCTGATGCAGTGTAGACATAGCCTAAACATTATACACCAGTATACATCAATATTACAAAGATACGATAATTACAGAAATCAATGAAAGATTAACTTACCCATTATGCATGTAGTTCATGTACCTCCAATAACCCCGACGTACGTTTCGCCAGTATTTTGCTTCCTCAAGGGGTATATATCTACATTAATTAAACCCATACAGCATCTACCATAAATCCCGTTTTCAGTCGTGTATTTACGGCGTTAGCGTAGTGTTATCAGTGATTACACACACATCATCGCATGATAGAAATAAAAGGTGTTAGAATAGCATGTCGGTGAATAGAAACTATGATAGTGATCTTGCATGTTGCACCACAAGTCTCTGTAAGACCTGTGGTGTGCCGGCTATGACTGTATGTCAAATACACGTTTGGTGCATTACTAAAGCGCCAAAGTTCCATGACGTGCCTAACACAGATTTGAGGCGCCTCGAACCTTAGGCGCCATTCATGACTGCACAATCGGCACTTTTCACATATTTCAGCACATTTTTCACTGAAAAAAAGATGCGAAAAATGGCCAAGTTTCATATATGTCACCCCAAATGTCAATTAGCTCTCGGATAAGTCATTAACAAAGGAGTTCACTTACATTTTTCCCTGCAATGTTAAAGTTTGCTTAGTGTGCTCAAAGTGGTTGTCTCACCATGCAGTTTTACAGAGCCATAGGCAGCATCAGGCTCACACTTCCTGGTCAGGGTGGTTCTACAGCAGTGATTGCCATATCATCTCTGCTATTCCTGTTACAGTGACATTTGTAAACTGTAGTGCACAAGGCTACATATCTCTAAAGGGTTAAAGCTTGTTACTAAGTAATGTAAACAAACTTCTGACTTTTAAAGTAAAGAACAAAGTGGAGAGTGATGTAACCAGCCTGATCATTACTGCAGCCTATAAGAGCAGAGAGGTGTCCAGTAGCTAGGGAAACTTGGGTGCAAAAGCAGGAGATAAGATTTGTTACAAACGGTAAAGAGAAGCAAAACGCTAATTTTAATCTGCTTAGAGAAACCCTAAACAACTTTGACTGGGACAATGTCTTTAAAAATAAAAGAACAGATTTTAACCCCTTAAGGACCCAGCGTTTTTTTTGGTTGACACGTTAGTTTTTCCCTCCTTGCCTTTCCAGAGCCATAACTTTTTTATTTTTCAACCTACATAGACACATGAGGGCTTTTATTTTGCGGGACAAGATGTACTTTCTAATGGTGTTATTCACTATACTATAGAATATATAGGGAAACTTTTTGCGTGCCAGAAGAATATGTTCAAATGATAAAAAATACAGTGAGCAAAAAGTGAGATTGACCAACAGGTTTTTGGATAAAGGATATAAAGCTGATGAAATCAACAAAGTAGGTGAAGATGTTGGAAAAATGAACAGGGAAGACACCATACGAGGAAGAAATATTAAGAAAGAGGAAGATAGATGCAATTTTATTTCAATATATGGGAAACATTCTAAAATCATACGTAGGGCCATCAACCGGTACTGGCAGATCTTACAGAAAGATGAGAAATATGGGCATTTATTTAAAAGTAATCCTCGATGTATATTCAAAAAGGGAAAGACAATAGGAGATCAATTGGTGCGATCGGACTTCAAAGAAACAAAAGATAGGCAGTTAAAATTACAGACAATAAAACAGGGCACATTTCCTTGTATGGCGTGCAGCAATTGTAACGCTATTATAAGAGGACCTAACATTATGCATCCTACTCAAGGTCAAGAAATTTCTTTGCGCGGCTTTCACACTTGCAACAGCAAGAATGTGATTTACGCGTTAATATGCCCTTGTGGAAAACTATATGTTGGACAGACTAGCCGTCCCATTAAGCAGAGGCTAAATGAACACAAGTCCACGATACGTAGATACTTAAAGAAAATGCAAGATAGCAGTGAGCAGGAAACTAATAAGTATGGCGAAACAAATGTAGCATGTCACTTTAAAGAATTTAGACATCAAGTGAGTGATTTGAAATGGTGCGTCCTAGAGGAAGTGTCTGGAAGGTACGGTGATATCGGTCCTTTGCTTCTGAAGCGTGAAGCATTTTGGATAGGTTAGGGACATTGATCCCGAAAGGGTTAAATGAAGTTTTTAGCTTGAAATGTTTTCTATAGGTAAACTGTTGTATGTTGTATATTGTACTGTGTGTTGTTAGAACGTTTAAGCAACAGAAAATCTGTGTACGATCGTTGTAAATTTATGAATGGGCTATCACGTGATTACGATAGAGTATATATGGTTTTACCTGTCACCGACAGCGCATGCTTGAAAAAGGAAGTTGGTCTTCCGAAACGTCGCTGCTAGGATGCGCGAGCTCTCTCTTCAGCTCTGTTGAGGGTCCGGTCACAAGCACTGAGGACCCATGAATTCATCGTACCCTACATGGATGGATTGAACTAGAGGACTCTGCGCTCGGCTACTTCGTCAGGTTTACCACTTTACTGTATCTCTATATATTCACATGTTGCTAGTTGTATCCTTATGGAAGTATAACTATATTGCATTTGAAGAAAATGAAAGAGTTATAAGTTACATCAAGCCTTGAAGTGTTTATTTGTGTGCGGTTAGATCTAGACAGGATCGGGATGAGGCATTGTATTTTTCTGGATTTTTCTAAAGCATTTTATACTGTGCCACATAAATGGTTGGTAAGTAAAATGTATGGACTGGGGGAAAATGTTTGCAAGTGGTTAAGTAACTGGCTAAATGATAGAAAACAAAGGGTGGTGATTAATGGTGCAAACTCAGACTGGATCCCTGTTACTAGTGCAGTACCACAGGGGTCACTATTGGGTCCTAATCTTTTGAAAATATTTAGTAATGACCTTACAGAAGGATTGCACAGTAGAATATAAATTTTTGCTGATGATACTAAACTGTGCAAAGTAATCAACACAATAAGTTCACAAGACAATAACACAAGAGTTCTGGGCAGGGAAATGGCAGACGAGGTTTAACACAAATAAATGCAAGGTTATGCATGTGAGAAGGAAAAATCCATTCCATGATTACTTGTTAAACGGAAAAATGCTGGGAAAAAGTGACATGGAGAAGGACTCGGGAATTCTAGTGGACAGTAAGCTTAATTGTAGTATGCTAGTGTCAGGCAGCAGCTGCCAAGGCAAACAGGATTATGGGATGTATTAAAAGGGGCACATATACACATGATGAGAACATTATTTTCCCATTATACAAGTGTCACGGTTGGAGGTAGTGGATCCTCCGGACCACCGCAAGAGATGGCGTAAGCCACGCCAGGGAGCGGAATCTAAGTAGGTCCCGGTTTTCACCTTAGCCTGCCGCAAAACGGGATGGACTTGCTGCGGCGGGAGTCTACCAAGTCTCTACCCCTGACGTGACTTGCTTGCGGAGGCAGATGAGGTGTAGCGTGGTACAAAATCGGAAGGCAGGCTCGTAGTTGGGGACAGGCAGGTTGGTCAGGGCAGGCGGCAAGGTTCGTGGTCATGGACAGGCAAGAAGGTCAGGGCAGGCGGCAAGATTCGCGGTCGAGGGACGGAGGCAAACAGTACGGTACACGGTAATCAGAACAAGACTCAGGAACGCTTTCTCAATAGGCAATGGGCAATTCCCATCAATACCCAATTTCCGGTGCGCTGGTCCCTTAAATCTAACAGAGCCGGCGTGCGCACGCCCTAGGGAGTGGGGCCGCGCGCGCCGGGAGACAGGAGCAGCAGCGGGAGCGTGGACAGGTAAGTGAGCCGGGACTCGGCCGGCAGGACGAGCGCGTCCGCTGCCCGACATACGGGCAGCGGCACCTCCGGACTGGGGGGCACGGGTGCGCCTGCGACCCAGGTTGAGGGTCGCAGGGGCACCTGTGACTACAAGTCACTGGCTAGAGCACACATGGAATATTTTGTACAGTTTTGGCCACCAGTTCATAGAAAAGACATTATAGAGCTTGAACCGGTACAAAGGCGGGAAACAAAAATAATAAAAGGACTGGGTGGACTGCAATACCCAGAAAGATTTGCAAGATTATTTAGTTTAGAGAAAAGATGGCTTCGGGGGGACAAAATAGATATGTTTAAATATATTAAAGGTCAATATAGAGATCTCTTCCAAGATCTACTTATACCCAGGACTGTATCCAGAACAATGGGGCAAGAAATAAAGTTTCTACATAAACATAGAAAGGTAGTCTTTACTGTAAGAGCAGTGAGACTATGGAACTCTCTTCCAGAGGAACTTGTCATGGTAACTTCACTAACAGAGTTTAAAAAGGGTCTGGATGCATTTTTAATGTATAATAATATAACAAGTTATAGTGACTAGGATTCTGGAGAAGGGTCATTGATCCAGGGATTTATTATGATTGCCGGATTGGAATCGGGAAGGAACTTTTTCTCTAAAATGAGGAAAATTGGCTTCTACCTCATGGGAGTTTTTGCCTTTCTCCGGATAGACACTATAGGACAATAGGCTAAATTGGATGGACATCTGTCATTTTTTGGCCATGCAAACTATATAAAATCAGAAAAGAAGTATATTTGGTAATAGTTGATAATAAATGAAACGAGAATACTCCTTTAATAAAGGACATGAACAACATAACTGTTATTTATTTATTAACCCCTTCCTGACATTGGACGTACCTGTACGTCCTAGCAGGAAGTATCTTCCCGCAAATGAACGTAAAGGTACATCCCGGACATCTTGCGGGCTCTGAAGCAGGATCCGCACAATCGTAGCATGGAACCAGCTGTATGTTACAGTTGGCCCCATGTTGCATTGCCCGCGGCCGGAGCTCACTCCAGTTGTGGGCGATTATCCCCTTAGCTGCTGCGATTAATCTCGATTGTGGCAGGGAAAGAAAGAGGGGGGGGGAGCTCCCTTTGTCTCCAGCAGAGGCCCTGCGGTGCAATTGCAGGCTCCAATGGCTTCCCTGCAGCCTGAAAGCCTAACAAAATGTTCCGGAAACCCGTGACAGTTGCTATGGTGAGCAGTACATAGCAGTACTGCTGTGTACTGCTCTCTATTGTAACAGTGATCTGAGGATGGCCACAGAATGGCAGCATAACACATCAACATAGCATATCATAAACATAACATAAATACACATGTAATGGATCAGGTCCCAGTTAGGTGGGACAGCACAGCTAGTATGTCATTTATACTGTACGGTGACCACTGTAAAAAATTAGAATATAAAACACAACCAGAATTACTGTGTTTGGTTCAAACATGTCACAAAAACCTTAAAGAGAACCTGTCACATAGATTATGCCCCCCCTGCTGAGGGCAGAACAAGCTAGTGTCAGACATGATGTTTCCAGTGCTGTGTCCCTTATTCTGTAAGATGCTGTAGTTTTCTGTATTTAATGATCAGATCTACAGTTTTCAGCCAGAAGTCATTCGAAGTCATTCAAAGAGTCATTTTTTTGCAAACCCCACCCATCTGATGCTAGCCCCGCCCACCTCAACTGATAAACCTATTACTTTGAATAGTTAGAAACATGTGAAGAACTGTAAGTGGGTGGGGCTAGCCTTTGGTGGGCGGGGCTGACATCTACTCATGAATAAGATTTGAGGGATAAATGCTCTAAAACTGCTGCATCTTACAAAATAAGGGGCACAGTGCTGGGAACAGCAGGTCTGACACTAACTTGTATTGCCCTCAGCAAGGGGCGCATAACCTATGTGACAGGTTCACTTTAATAAACCTTGACAAATAGCGTCATATAAACACCATAATAGTACCAATAAAAATGTCAACCCATCCAACAATAAACAAACCCTTAATCAGCTCCATATACAGAAAAATAAAAAAGTTATGGCTATGAGACTATGATGACATAAAAACGCAATTTTTTACAAACTTATTTCTATTGTGTAGAAGTAAGAAAACATAAAAAACTATATAAAATTTATCATTGCAATTGTACCAACACGCAAAGTAAAGTTATCCTGTCATTTATACTGCATGGCAAACGCTGTAATAATGAAGCCCAAAAACAATGTCAGAACTGCGTTTTTTCATAACCCAGTTTAAAAAAAAAACCCTATGGAACACCTGTGCGCCCAAAATGCACAATACACCCCTAGATGAGATCCATGAGGGGTGTTGAATCTAAGATGTGGTGACTTGGAAGGTTTCACCAGTTCTGGTATTTTGGGGGCTTTGTAAATGCGACATAGCACCCACCAAAATCTGTGTTCCAAAAGCCAAATAGCACTCCTTCCCTTGTATGTCCTGCCATTCGCCCAAACAGCAACCCACATATAGGGTGTTGCTGAACTTGGAAGAAAAAGCGTAACTTTGGGGGTGCTTTTCCCAGGATTCCTTGTAAAAATGAAAAATTTTCACCTAAAATTGCAGGCTGTTGGAAAAAAAAATATATATTTTATTTTCATAGCCTAACACTACAAAAAAAATTGTGAAAGACCTGTGGGGTTGATATATGAACCACACCTCTGAGTATATTGCTTAAAGGGGTAGTCCTGTTTTGGGAAATTTTCTTCGTCGGCTGCTCATTGCTAGCTGTGATCAAGCACAGAGAACTTCCCGAAATGGGACTACCCCTTTAAGGGGTTTAGTTTCCAAATATGGGGTCTTTTTAGGGGTGTTTATTAAGTTTTAGCACCTTAGGGTGTCCATAAACCTGTAATAGTGCCTAAAGAAAATCGTAATAAAAATGAGATCCCAGAGTCCAGTAGGTGCTCCTCCTACTCTGAGACTTGTGGTTGAGTCAAATAGTGCACTAGGGCCACATATGGGATATCTCTAAAAATGATAGAATTAGGGAAATCATTTTCCTGTTCACATCTACCATGTTCCAGTAAATAATGGGTTGAAAATCTGCAAATAAAAGTGAAATTTTTAAATTACTTCTCCACTTTGCTTTAATTTCTGTGAAACATCTAATAGGGTTATAAACTTCCTAATTGCTGTTATGAATACTTTAAGGGGTGTAGTATAGATTAAGTCTTTTATGGGGGTATCTAATACACAGATCTCTCAAAGTCACGTCGGAACTAAAAAAAATCTATGTAAAAAATGATGCAAATCTACAGTGGACATATGCTAGATGCTAGTTATAAACTATTTTATGTGGAATAACTATCTGTCTCACACGCAAAAAGCTTTTTTTTTTTTTTTTTAACATTTTCACAATATTTTTCATACATTGTATGGACCAGAATTTATTACTAACTTAAAACATAATGTACCATGAGAAAACAATATCTGAATCACATGGATAGGTAAAAGTATCAAAAAGTTATTCTCACATGACACATGACACATGTGAGATTTCAATAATGAGTCTCAGTCAGGGAGATTAAAACTGGCAACGGTGTTAAAGGAGTTGTCTCACTATAGGTTTTCAGCCTACCTCAGTGTGTCTGGCACCATAGGATTTATGAATTCAGGGGCGTGCTTCTTGTCTGCCTCTTCTCCTCCCCAGTCCGCCCTCCCCTCAGCACACAGACAGCTCTCCTCCTCCAACTGCAGTAACTTCTATACATCAGGGGGAGGGCGAAGGGGTTTGCTGCCAGAGTTAACCCTGTGTGTGCCTGCCTAGGTCTGCTGCCAGCTGCTCACTGCTGGATCAGCTACACTATGCTGCTGCTGTGGCCGAGCTCTTGCTGTTCCTCTCCACAGAGTCAGGAGACAGCAGGGAGAGGGCTGATCTATGAGTGGCTATGGAGCCAGAGGTCTGTGAAGCTGTGTATGCTAATAACAGAGCAGGGGGGATGTAAGTGTTCCTATACCCCCTGCTTAGCATACAAATATCCACGGACATCTCAAGCAACAACAAACAAACACTGTTCTGTGCTGTCCTCCCATCAGAACAGACACAGGGCAGCTGTAAAGTGTGTTACTATAGTCACGATGTGTCACTAATACAGCAGAGCAGGGAGGGATATGAACCGTTCCAAGGGGCCCCCTGATCGGGTTCTATTAGTATAGTTAAAGCTCCACAGACACATCATAATTATAGTAACACACTTTACTACTGACCACAGATCCGCCTCACCTCTGCTCTCCTCAATCTGTGTAGAGAGTAGGAGGGAGCAGGCAGAACAGGTTAATCCAGGCAGCACAGCTACACAGACACAGAAGCCAGGAGTAGAGCCCTCCCCCTCCCTTCCCTACAGATGCATAACAAGTGGCCTTATACTGTGCAGGAGGGGCTCTGTGCTGCATTGAGAAGCTGATGAGGTCACCAGCACTGGCAGCCAGTGAGAGAAAAATCAACAGGTCGTTGCTATAGTGATTTGAGGAGCTGATGCACTCCTACTACCATGGATAAACTCAAAATCAGTAGGACATTTGTAATGAACATATATTGCAAAGCTGCTTGTTTTTTAAAGATCTTTTAATTAAAACCCAATCATAGTAGCGAGACAACCCCTTTAAGGCGTTAATATTGTCTCTACACTAGTGACTGAAAGCTTGTGAACACTTTAGAATTTTCTATATTTCTGCAGACATTTAACTTAAAACTATATCAGATTTTCACACAGTTGCTAACACTAGCAACAATTATGTTGAGACCGGAATAATAGTGGTCCCCTATCTCCACCCCAATTATAATTTCATAAATACAAAAAGGTTTGCCATATCAATATTAGGACAATGTCTTACTCTTGCTTTCAAAATCCTATATTTTCTTCAAAACATAACATTAATCAACATTCCATATAATTCATATAATTCAATATGCCTTTAGGATCATAATGCCCATATTTTGTTCAAAGCAGAGACCTCAACAATATGGATCCCCATGAAGTTGTAGCAACATACCTGCTACTTTTTGGAGGCTCCACCTCCCTATCAAGCAGGCGGAGACCACAATTTATTTGTGGAATTCTTGGGAGCATTGAACGCCAACTCTATTGAATTAACATTCACTTTTGAGACCAGTGATGTAACGTTGCCGTTTTTGGATGTTCTTATCTCCAAAACAAAAGACAACTTGTTAACTGTTAAGCACTAAAATCTTCCATAAAAAAAACAGTGACCAATAGCCTCTTGGGGTGGGATAACTGTCACCTAAGGTCACTCGTCAGAAGGCCACCAATGGGCGGTATCTACACCTTAGGAAGTACTGTTCTGAAATATGTACATATAAATCCCTGGGGCCCAGGGATTTAAAGGGAAAAGGTTTTTTGAGGGGGGGGTACCCAGAAAAAGATCTTAAAGAGGCATTCCAGCATACCCTCCATGTGTATTGCAGTAGTCTCCTAACCCCCAAGGAAGAACCTAATAATGGAGGATCGACCTGATCTTTTGGGTCTTTTTTGGGTTTTTTTATTTTAGGGGCACCAATAGTGTGTGAAACTATTTCTAAATACTGGAATATCCCGCTACAAGATGATGATCTCAGGGTCCTCCTACCTGATAGACCCCAAATCACTTTCCATAAATGTTGCAGCATTAGGGGGCCGTTTTTGGTTTAAGAGCCCTTTTTGTGCTCTGCCCCAAGAGTGTTGTGGTGATTTTAAAACCGAAGGGGTGCTTTTGCCCATTAGTCCTTGTACAACTTTTGTCAGTGCCTCAAAAGGCCATGAGTATAAAATACAAGACTATATTATTTGCCTCTCAATGGGCATCATCTATCAGTCTACTTTCTCCTGTCCATTTGTCTGTGTGAAAAAGACTCGGAACAGAATTCTGGAGCCAGTGAGGAATCATATAGGTGACATCCGGCAACAGATTGACATCCCACTATCAAGGCATATGAGAGAGATTCTTGGTGAAATTGTTGCAATTTCGGGCAACTGAGTTGGCCAGTCCTTCCCCACATAGGGGGACTGGAATAGGATTATTTTACAAAAGAAATTGCAATGGGTTTTTC
>JAODAL010070083.1:0-16078 GCA_025379985.1 Phyllomedusa bahiana
ATAAAGTAAAGAATATAACTACTTAATATGCCCCTTTACGTTAAATATATAATATGTCTATGTAAAGGGAAATTTTCTAATAATCCGCCCTATGTACAAGAAATTAAATACTATAAAACGCTCTATGTCAAGAATAAATAATTTTAATACTGCCCTATTTCAAGAATTAATACTATAATCGCCCCCATGTACGGAAAAATAATACTATAATCTGCCCTTTTTGTACAAGAAAAAAAAATTAAATATGCTCTATGTACAAAAATATAATACAATATGTTCAGCTTGTGACAATACTGGTGAAGATATTTGTTGAAAGGGGTTTTATTGTATACTTTGATAGAATATCTTTTTGTAGTTTTCCGGTTTATAAAAATTTTTTTTACTGCTGGAGGAAAACCTAAGTTTATAAGGTCTGTGCTACATGTTGAATTTTTTGAATTCCCTCCCCCCAAAAAGACCCCGTGAAACCTTGCACTTTCTGTCCCCGTTATTTTTGTGTGAAACATAATGTTGCTTTGACATTTGTAGATACATTATGGTCACAGGTTTTTTTTTGTTTTACATCTTTTTAGTCACTTTATTTTGTTCCAGTAACATTGAAAAGCGAAATTAGAGTTTTGTTTTTTTGCCTTTTGAAAGAATAACGAGTTACCCTCCCCTATTTGTTTCAAAAGATGTCTGAAGCAGAAAAAGATAATCAATTTTAAACATTTTTTAAATCCCTTTAAAAAAAAATAGGCAAAATACTTTGTATTTTGTATAAAACTCTGCTGTCCCCAAAGCGGTTAACGAAAAAGTTGCTTGCTGACCCCTTCCCCGAACGATAAGTGATTGCTGACCCTTCCTGAACGTAATAAGAAGATTGCGACCTGCCCCCGTAAGATAATAAGATGACTTGCTGTCCCTGCCCTTTGAACGATAAGAGATGACTGTGCCCTGCCCCGTAACGATAATAAAATGATCTGGACCCTTCCTGTACCCCTTAATTTTGGAGCTTGATGACCCTGCCTGTAACTAAAAAGATGATCTTGCCCTGCCCGTAAGATAATTAGTGACTTGTGTTCCCCGCCTTTTAAGATAAAAAGATTTTGTGACCCTGCCCTTGTAATGATAATCGATTATTGTGTCCTGCCCTGTAAAATTTTAAAATATGACTTGCTGCCCCCGCGTAAGATAATAAGTTTTTTTGCTGGACCCCCGCCTGTAACGATAAAATGATGACTTGCTTTTTCCCGCCCCAAATGATTGTTTCCCGTAATGATAGTGATGAGTTATGACCTTTGGCTGTATTGTAAGGGAAAGATTGCTGTCTTGTCCTGCAATGTAAACGATGATTGCTTCACCACCCCCCCTTTATTAGAGAGGACCTTAGTACCTTTTCTTTATGACAATAAGTGCCCTTTCTGTCTCGTCCCGTAGTATTTTCAATTGCCCCCTTTTTGATTGTGATGATTCTGCCCTTTGGGCCCGTACTGATAGTAAGATGACTTTACTGTCCTTGCCCTGTAAGGATTTTAAGTTTATTCTGCTGTCCCTGCCCTGTAATTATGGCTACATACGCCTATTTTGAAATATGGGCTCTCCGAACCCTTTTGGTGTAATGTAATAAGATGATCTGCTGTTTGTCCACAATGATCAGTACTAAAGAGCAGAAGAAAAACGATATGTGCGCTCCTGTTGTAGGATGTTTGAACAGTAGTACAGCTGTTGTGTAGAAATTTACCCGGTTCCATTTGGGAATTTGGGGGTAAACTTCCAAAAGCTTATTGTTAAGTCAGTCTCAGCAGCCACCTCACTTTCTTGGCTCCAGTGCAAACAAAAATAGGAATATGTACATTATCAAAAAGCCACTGCTTACAGAAAGAAGTGTTTAAAAAAAGTATGAGGAAATTAGGGTTTTTTTATGTGTTGTTCTAGGATTAATTGGGGTTAATTTGCAATTTTATGCAGAGATTCATTTTTTTTATTCTTTTATTATTTGTTGACTATTAGCCTGTGATAGATTTTCTAATTAAAACTGTTATATTATGCTACCAAAGGTTATTTGTTTTTCCCCTATTTATATTTATTCCTTATCCATTATTTTTGGTTTTAAACCCCCAGAAATAAAAAAATGTCCGAGCCTGGTTCAGCAATTAGTATTAAGCATATTTAAACCACACTTGTTCTGGTAATAAATGATGTTGAAGCAAGAATTGGAAAGGTGTTTGATTGGATTGTAGTATTCCCCAATAATTTTAGAATAAAGTTAAGGGGTATGTAAAATGGACTAAAAAATAAATTTAGGGGGTTTTGGTATGATAATTTGGGGGGTTAAAATGATTTTGTTTCCCAATAAAATATTTAATCCATGCATATTATGTATTTTTTACAAAATATATTAAAAAAATTTATCCCCTTAAAATTTTATATAAATATGATTGCTTGTGAAAAACCAAAGATTTGTTTGACAACTTTTTTGATCATTTTCATTCATATGAAAAGTCTTAAATTAGGGTTTTGATTCTTTGGAAAACCCGCACAAAAAAGATTAAGGGGGTCTAAAATTCCCCCATAAAAAAAAGGCACAAGGGGGGGCACAAGTTGGCCCTCCAAAAAACAATTTTCGATTGAAAGGTTTTAAAGGGGACGGGGATTTATTAAAATTAATCAATAAAATAAACAACAATTTTACGCCCTTGATTTTGCCCCGGGAAAAGGGGGTGTGAAAGCGTTTGCCCAGGTTTTTTGTTAATGTTTTAAATCTGACCCTTTAAATTTCTTCAATTTTGTTTTTTTAAACTCCTTTCTGTAAGCGTGATTTTCAGTAATGATAACGATGATTGCTAACATTGCCGTTTTGATTAAGAATGACTCTAATGGCCTTGGCCTGTATTGTTTTAAAGAGAATTAATGCCTTCACTGTACTAATAATGAGATGAGTCTGTTTTCTTACCCTTTTAATATATCGATGATTGCGTCCATCTCTCCTCTTGAAATAAATGTTTTGCGTATCTTTCCGTTACCAGCAAGTGCAAATGGCTGCATTAACAGGAATTATGTTCTATTTGTCAAAGTGAGATCTAAGATTTCAGTATTTTTAATGCATTATGGGAAAGAAATGAGAAACCCCCAAAAGCCCCCTTTTTGGGGTAAAAAATCCCCAAAATTTTTTTTTGACCCACAGGTCTTTAAAGCAAAAAGGTTTTAGCCCAAACGTATTCTCACAGGAAGCTGTTTTGGGGGTTTTTTTCCCCATCATCCCAAAAGGCTATGGTGGGTGTGTGGGAGGGGAATGAGTGCTCAAAAAAGGGGAAATTTCTCCCTTTGGGGGAGACCCAAGCGGCGTGTAGAGTTATGTATTTCCCTTTTTGCCCCTTTTCTAAAATCTGCATATCAAAGGCATTATGGGAAAGTAGCTGAGAGCCAAACGGGCCTCATTGGATGTAAAAATCCCCAATTTTCTTTTGACAATAGTGACAATTTTCAAATATTGAAATAAAATTGGTTTTATTTTTTTTCAAAGAACATTACTTTTGTTTATCCTGCAACAAAGTTACTTTTTATGAAAATAACTCACAATTCCAAAGTCCAAAGGAGCTGGATACAATGTATTTTCCATTTCATGCTTAAAATGATACAGAAATCAAGAGTAGATTTTCTGTCTCGAGCCCGTTAATTGGACGGTTACTAAGGAGCAGGAGACGGGCGAGGATTTGGCGCAGGACGAGTTCTTTGGATATTGGTTTCCTTGTTTTAGACATTGAGACTGAAATTCTCTCATGTAGCATTGAAAGGAATGCAAATTACCTGGAATTTTTTTTCTTATTTTTGCTACTTGCAGTCCTGTATGGCAAATGCGAGCTGCTTGTTGTAATTAGCCGGACCGCGCTACACAACTTCTCACTCGGTTTTTGTAGAAAGATGGCAGATTCGGGTCACAGATAAGAATCCCTGCAGGCAATATCGTCTTCAGAAGACGTTTCCACATTACTGCTTCCCAGCAGGGGTTTACTCTGCCTGCAGGGAAAGAGATCTATTAGCATCCTTAAGAATGATACCCAAATGTGGAGGCACCGGGTCACCGAGAAACAAGTCTGGAGGAGACAGAAGAGTCTGGGGGAGGACTGAGGTATCTGGAAGGGACAGAGGAATATGAAGGGGACAGGGGAGACTGGAGAGGACAGAGTATTTTTGAGAAGACAATTTGGGAGGGACAAAGTGGTCTGGAAGATGACAGAAGAGTCTGGAGGGGAAAAGAGGGTCTGGATAGAGAGAAAGAGGAATCTATATGAGGACAAAGGAGTCTGGGGGGACAGAGGAGTTTGGAGGAGGACAGAGGAGTCTGAAGAGAACAAATAAATCTGAAGGAGAATAAAGGGGACTGGAGGGGACAGTAGTCTGGAGGAGGACAGAGGGGGACACAGGCATTTAAAGAGGACTGAGGAGTCTGCAGGTGGGGGCAGTGTAGTCACAAGGAAAACAAAGATGTCTGGAGAGCAGATGGAAGAATTGCAGCATCTTTCTCTCTTCCCACCAATAAAGGGGTCGTCCACTTTGAAAAAAAAGGTAACAGGTAATTATTGGGGACCCATTAAATTAAAAACCATTGTGGGGTCATTTCAATGGTAGCTTGTCTGTCAGCACAGTGTGATTTTAAGTGACAGGCAGAAAAAATGGGAAATAAAGAGAAATTATAAAGTTATAGATTAAAACCTTAAAATGCTTGTTCGAAGGTGGAGCTACATTGATTTTTTTTTTGTTTCACATTACATCTAGGGTTTCTGTTTTCCTTGTCATAATGGAAAATCATAACATCAAATAAATGGACAGGCCGCACCAGGAACCGGAGAGCAGAGATTTATGGCCTATAGCCACTTTCATACACAGACCCAAGAATCAACTCCACTGGTTGGCCCCAAGAATCATCTCCACTGGTGGGCCCCCAGAATCAACTCCACTGGTGGGCCCCAAAAATCAACTCCACTGGTGGGCCCCAAGAATCATCTCCACTGGTGGCCCCAAGAATCAACTGCACTGGTGTGCCACAAGAATCATTTCACTGGTGACCCCAAGAATCATCTCCACTCCTGGGCCCCAAGAATCATTTCACTGGTGGGCCACAAGAATCCGCGTCACTGGTGGCCCCACGAATCATCTCCCCGGGTGGAACCTAAGAATCAACTTCACTGATGGGCCCCGAGAATCATTTCCACTGGTGGCCTCAAGAATCAGCTCCACTGGTGGATACCAAAAATCAACTCCATTTGTGTGCTCCAAAAATCAACTTAACTGATGGACACCATGAATAAACTCCACTAATAGACCCCAAGAATGTATTCAACTGGTGGGCCCTGAAAATCAACTTCAATGGTAGACTCAAGAATCAGCTCCACTGGTGGGCCCTCTGACACCTACTATGCATTTGACTATCTACTGGAAAGGCTATCTAGGATGGTGACTTACACATTGGGCAGATCATGCCACTTAACATGGACAGTAGACAGGCTTGGGGTCAAGAGATGGCCCAGGTCAAGGTCACCGATGGCAACCAAGTCAAAGAGGCACTGGACATGGGACGTGTTCTGCAATCATCTGGATGGCAGAGAAATGATCCTAAGGGCCAACTCTACAAGGGGCCCTTATTTCTATGGCCCCGGGGGTTTTGCCTGTATGACACATATGTGCAATGTCCGTCCAGTGAGGAGGAGACAACGAAACATTTATTTAGGTCAATGAATGTAACTTTTTACGATTTTCTCCAATGGGCTGAGCTGACTTTTATGTTGCTACAATTGCAGTTCTATGGCCCTGACCTCTCTCCTCCCCGGCGGCGGCGCAGAAGTGCAGGAAACTGCGTTTTACCATAAAAACAAGATAATGGTTAGAAGCATAAAAGGGTTAGTTGAACAGTTAAGCCATCGTAAAATCTTCATTTTCATAATGTATCCCAGAATGCCCGGCTCCCACGCGTTTCACTCATTTAATGGAATTTAGAGGAGGCTATTAATTGCTTCACAGAAGATTTTTTTTCTCTGTTCAATAATAATAAGCTGTGACCCGGGCGCAGATTTCCCTGTATTAAATGTGTCAGCCATTTGAGCGCACATTTTCCACATCTTGTCAGGACGCAGCTACATTTACATAGTGGGAAAAAATTGCTATGAAAATGTCAAACAGGAAATAAGAAATGTCTAATGGCCGGACGGCCACGGCCTGCTCATCCCTCCGCACGCCTTCTGTATCACACTGTCTGCCTGGTAATGGCTGAACCTGAATTTGCATTCTTTATAATGCACCGACCTAAAAAATATCACGACCCCCCACCCCAACCCCCCGCAGAGCGGCAGCGGAGACACAGGGGCTTAAATTTCTTAGAAGGTTTTAATTTATCCTTACCCTTTTACTTCTAGGAAATATTAAAATATCGAGTTGAGTGCACCAATAGAAAACTGTGTAAATACTGTACATATCCTACCCACAGGGGGCGCTAGAATACAGCTTGTAATTGAGCATTAAAAGGGTTGTCTCACTACAGGGATCGCTGCTTTTTATGTTAAAGATCTTGCAAAAACAAGTCTCTTTGCAATATGTGTCCATTATCAGTGTCCTACCTATTCCTAGATATCCCCTCTTGTATGGGCTCCCCCATCCATGCTACCACTCAAGGTCCACCTTTATAGCTACAGACCTGTTCAATCTCTCCTGATAGACTGCCAGCACTGGTTGCTATAGCTACAGACCTGTTAGATCTCTCCTGATAGACTGCCAGCAACACGGTCAGGATAAACAGGCAGGAAGGTCTGGTACACAGAACAACTAGAGAACACACTCTCTAACTCTCCAAACAACCACCAAATAACACCAAAAAATGGCAGGAAGCAGAGGGAGAGGTCATAAGATATAAGGTCAGTGCAATCATCCAATTATAGCCACACTGGCCCTTTAAATTACACAGAAGCACAGATATGCAGGGGGTGGGGGTAGTACAAGTGTCGGGACCAGAGTTGCACGAGCATATCCGCAGCACGCTTCATGACACTGATGAGCAGTTTATTAAGAGTATTTGATTACCAGTAACTGACAGCTTCTTACTCTCTTAAGTTCTATGGAAGCATAAGGGTGTACTTAATTTCACACTTGGATTTTCCAATTTGGCTTCATTTATGATAAATAATGACTCGATGGAAACTGCAGGAAGTTGTTGTTCATCTGAGATTGGATTTATCTTGCATTTTGACCTTCTTAGGATCAGATGTTCTTTTTATTTTGCCCGGATATGTAAAACCATAGAATTCACAGAGGGTGTACTTTCTTTTCCTCATGACTGTATATCTTATTGGTGATACTGTGAAAGGTTCATAAGAGCCTGGAAGCATACCATGTGAGCAAACTGTGGTCGATGAGGGGTCACTTATTTTTTTATTTGGGTGGAGTCCAGGATTAGCTCATTAGCATATCTGACGGCTCTGATGCTCATTCTTGATTAGATTCAGTGACAGATCTCATACGTTTTAGGTTGCTTTCACATGGAGAGGTTTTTGATATTTTTTTTTGTTTTGCAGAAATACACAGTAATTAATGCTGTGTATTTTTGCAAAAAAAAATGCACCAAAAACGCATAAAAAAACGCTCCGTGTGAAAGCACCCTTACCCAGCTGAAGGCTCGTTACGATTGTATCCAGGCGGTCTTCTTTAGTATCAGCAGCACAAATCTTTTCCATCCTGATTGTTTGCTACAATGTATCAGCGCAGGTAGAATGTATCAGTCTGGACTCACAGCTGTTAACTGACCAGGGCATTACCTCATCACAGATACAAACACAATGTGAAATATTTGGGTTTTCAGCCTCTAAATGTAAACAAGACTGTTCCTATTCACTGACAACAAGCAGAGATCGTGATAATAGTGATAGGCTTGAGGTCACAGCTCGGAGTCTCTGCAGTCTGTGCAGCTGTGCAGCCTCCACATTCTGGACCAGTCGCTGTAGGGGAGGTGGATGACACCGCACACAGAGGGACGGGCCTCACACGGTGGAACTGAACTTTACGGGAATTTGATATTTTAGAAAAGTAAAGATTTTGGGCAGAACAATGATAAAAGGCTTCCTGCGCTGCGAGCGGCCGCGGTGACTGCTCATCTCAGCGCTGAATCACAGCTCGTTACTGCCCCGAGGAAGAACAAAGACTCAGGGATGGAAATAACTGGGAGGATGGAAATCTGAAGCAGCAACTAAAGATTTCCAATAGTCTATGGAGAACGTACAGCCGCTGGGTCGCGCTCCCCATCTGTGCCGCTATCAATAGGGCTTAGGTCAACACTGGCTGCTAAAATCCAAGGTTATCCAGCCCCCACAATTATCCTGTGCACCCCAAAATCCTTACTGCTCCAAGCTGCACCCCAAAATCCATACTGCTCCAAGATGCACCCAAAATCAATAGTGCTACAAGATGCAACCCAAAATCCTAACTGCTCCAAGCTGCACCCCAAAATCCTTACTGCTCCAAGCTGCACCTAAAAATCCATACTGCTCCAAGATGCACCCAAAATCAATAGTGCTACAAGATGCACCTCAAAATCCATACTGCTCCAAGCTACAACAACAAAATCCTTACTTCTACAAACTGCACCTATAAATCCTAACTGCTCCATGCTGCAGCCCAAAATCCTTACTGCTCCAAGCTGCACCTCAAAATCCTTACTGCTCCAAGCTGCACCCCAAAATCCATACTGCTCCAAGCTGCACCCCAAAATCCTTACTGCTCCAAGCTGCACCCCAACATACTGACTGCTTCAAGCTGCACCCCAAATGCCATACTGCTCCAAGCTGCACCTCAAACCCATACTGCTCCAAGCTGCACCCCAACATCCTTACCGCTCCAAGCTGCAGCCCAAAATCCATACTGCTCCAAGATGCACCTCAAAATCCTTACTGCTCCAAGCTGCACCTCAAAATCCTTACTGCTCCAAGCTGCACCTCAAATCCATACTGCTCCAAGCTGCACCCAAAAACCCATACTGCTCCAAGCTGCACCCACAAACCCATACTGCTCCAAGCTGCACCCCAAAATCCTTACTGCTCCAAGCTGCACCCCAACATCCTTACTGCTCCAAGCTGCATCCCAAAATCCTTACTGCTCCAAGCTGCACCCCAAAATCCTTACTGCTCCAAACTGCACCTATAAATCCTAACTGCTCCAAGCTGCACTTCAAAATCCTTACTGCTCCAAGCTGCACCCCAAAATCCTTACTGCTCCAAGATGCACCCCAAAATCCTTACTGCATCAAGATGCACCCCAAAAACCATACTGCTACAAGCTGCACCCCAAAATCCTTACTGCTCCAAGCTGCACCCCCAAATCCATACTGCTCCAAGCTGTACCCCCAAAATCCTTACCGCTCCAAGCTGCAGCCCAAAATCCGTACTGCTCCAAGCTGCATCTCAAATCCATACTGCTCCAAGATGCACCGCAAAATCCTTACTGCTCCAAGCTGCACCTCAAAATCCTTACTGCTCCAAGCTGCACCTCAAATCCATACTGCACTGCCCAAAACCCATACCCAAGTGAAAAACCATAGCTAAAACAAACCAAGAGTGCACCCCCAAAATCCTTACTGCTCCAAACTGCACCTATAAATCCTAACTGCTCCAAGCTGCACCCCAAAATCCTTACTGCTCCAAGCTGCACCCCAAAATCCATACTGCTACAAGCTGCACCCCAAAATCCTTACTGCTCCAAGCTGCACCCCAAAATCCTTACCGCTCCAAGCTGCACCCCAAAATCCTTACCGCTCCAAGATGCACCCCAACATCCATACTGCTGCAAGCTGCACCCCAAAATCCTTACTGCTCCAAACTGCACCTCTAAATCCTAACTGCTCCACGCTGCACCCCAAAATCCTTACTGCTCCAAAACTGCACCCCAAAATCCCATACTGCTCCAAGCTGCACCCCAAAAACCCAACTGACCCTCCTACCCCAACTGCAAAACCACCTAAAAAACAAAAAACAAAATCCACTGACTGCTCCAAACCCCCGGCACCTCAAAATCCATACTGCTCCAAGCTGCAGCCCAAAATCCTAACTGCTCCAAGCTGCACCTCATAATCCTAACTGCTCCAAGCTGCACTTCAAAATCCTTACTGCTCCAAGCTGCACCCCAAAATCCTAACTACTCCAAGCTGCACCTCAAAATCCTTACTGCTCCAAGCTGCACCCCAAAATCCTTTCTCTAGCTGCCCCAAAACTGCCCCGGCCCCAACATCCTTACTGCTTCAAGCTGCACCTCAAAATCCATACTGCTCCAACTGCACCTCAATCCTAACTGCTCAACTGCACCCCAAAATCTTACTGCTCCAAACTGCACCTCAAACCCATACTGCTCCAAGCTGCACCCCAAAACCCATACTGCTCCAAACTGCACCCCAAAATCCATGCTGCTCCAAACTGCACCTCAAAATCCATACTGCTCCAAGCTGCAGCCCAAAATCCTAACTGCTCCAACCTGCACCTCATAATCCTTACTGCTCCAAGCTGCACCTCAAAATCCTAACTGCTCCAAACTGCAGCCCAACATCCTTACTGCTTCAAGCTGCACCCCAAAACCCATACTGCTCCAAGCTGCACCCCAACATCCTTACTGCTTCAAGCTGCACCCCAAAATCCATACTGCTCCAAGCTGCAGCCCAAAATCCATACTGCTCCAAGCTGCAGCCCAAAATCCTTACTGCTCCAAGCTGCACCTCAAACCCAGCTGCTCCAAGCTGCACCCCAACATCCTTACTGCTCCAAGCTGCACCCCAAAACCCATACTGCTCCAAACTGCACCCCAACATCCTTACTGCTCCAAGCTGCAGCCCAAAATCCTTACTGCTCCAAACTGCACCCCAAATTCCAAACTGCTCCGCAATCCCAAACTCATCCAAGCTGCACCCCAAAATCCATACTGCTCCAAGCTGCACCCCAAAATCCATACTGCTCCAAGCTGCACCCCAAAATCCTTACCGCTCCAAGATGCACCCCAACATCCTTAGTGCTCCAAACTGCACCTCAAATCCATACTGCTCCAAGCTGCACCCCAAAATCCTTACCGCTCCAAGATGCACCCCAACATCCTTAGTGCTCCAAACTGCACCTCAAATCCATACTGCTCCAAGCTGCACCCCAAAATCCTTACCGCTCCAAGATGCACCTCAAAATCCTTACTGCTCCAAGATGCACCTCAAAATCCATACTGCTCCAAGATGCAGCCCAAAATCCTTACTGCTCCAAGATGCACCTCAAAATCCTTACTGCTCCAAGCTGCACCTCAAAATCCTTACTGCTCCAAGCTGCACCTCAAATCCTTACTGCTCCAAGCTGCATCTCAAATCCATACTGCTCCAAGATGCACCTCAAAATCCTTACTGCTCCAAGCTGCACCTCAAATCCATACTGCTCCAAGATGCACCTCAAAATCCATACTGCTCCAAGCTGCACCCCAAAATCCTTACTGCTCCAAGCTGCACCCCAAAATCCTTAGTACTCCAAGCTGCACCCCAACATACTTACTGCTCCAAGCTGCACCTCAAAATCCTAACTGCTCCAAACTGCACCTCAAATTCCTAACTGCTCCAAGCTGCAGCCCAAAATCCTTACTGCTCCAAACTGCACCTCAAACCCATACTTCTCCAAGCTGCACCCCAAAACCCATACTGCTCCAAACTGCACCTCAAAATCCATACTGCTCCAAGCTGCGCCTCAAAATCCTTACCGCTCCAAGCTGCACCCCAAAATCCTAACTACTCCAAGCTGCACCTCATAATCCTTACTGCTCCAAACTGCAGCCCAAACTCCATCCTGCTCCTAGCTGCATCTCAAATCCATACTGTTCCAAGCTGCATCCCAAAATCCTTACTGCTCCAAGCTGCACCTCAAAATCCATACTACTCCTAGCAGAACCACACAATCCATACTGCTCCAAACTGCATCCCCAAACCCATCCTGCTTCCAGCAACACTCCACAATCTGCACTGCTCCAACCATTACTGCTCTGAGCTACCCCCAACTAAAAGAGCAAGAGGCGCACAACCGCCCCCCTATCAGAGTGGAAGCCACAACCTTCTCCTAACAGGGCAAGAGCCACTCACCCTTCTCCTCCACAGGTGGATGAGCGGCTGTCCAGGAGGCCGGTGCAGAGAAGTCCCGAGCACAAGCCTCACGTGTTTCTCTGTAAACTTTATTGAAAAGCAGGTAAAGGAGGCAGAAATTGTTGGAGAACTTCTTTACCTCCATTGCACAGATGATGAAACAGGTACGGAAGGCGTTACAACATTTCCTTCTCTTTTTTATGCTTCTTTCGCCTCCTTAGTTTTATTCAATGCCCCCTAATTACATCCAAGACTACAATTGCCCCTCTGGATTTCTCCAGCACCCCCCAGGAGGCAACATCAACCACCTTGAGAACCACTGGGTTAAGGTGAGGGTTAGTGATGATTTTTCTGCAAAATTTTATTATGGCCAAACTGAGTCAAATCACTAATATGTGGATCAATTTTTTTGTGACCCACAGCACTACCTAAACTGGGGGGCCTCTGTTGTTATAGACCTGTTCCAATGTCCCCTGGTGTTACAGACCTTCTATGGCACCACTTGGTTTTCTTCTGATGCTCTCTAGGATGCGCACGTGCCCGGTGCTGCTGAGAGGAAGCCAATTCTAATGTGCAGATTCCTATTAAAATTGCTCCCAAGTACAAAAAGATCCAGAGACTGAGCGATTGAGCATGTGCGACCACCAGGACCGAGTGCACCAGGTGGACATTCTGAGAAAAAATTAGATGAACGGGAGGAGGCGCCACAACAATTATCTATCAGCAATATCTAGACACAATTTATTTATAATTTGCACAAACTGAGAAATCTGAGATTTAACCCCTTCAGATTGCAGCTATTTGGGGATTTTCATCTTGTTTTTTTTGTTGTTGTTTATTTTACTTTTTTCCTCCCTGCCTTCCAAAGTCAGAACCTTTTAATTTTTCGTCTGCATAGCCATATGAGGGCTTGTTTTTTGCACGACTAGATGTACTTTCTAATGGTGCTATTGACTATGACATATAGGGCGACATGTATGAACGGAGCTGCGGCAGATATCTGGTGTCTTTTCAGCCCGATATCAGGCACAGCCCCGTTCATACATGTTTAAGTCTCTCGCACAACCATTTTCAGGAGCATTACATCGCGGGAGGCGGCGCACTAGAACCACTGCGAAGCTACATATTTATAGCTTTGCTATGGCATTCCTAGGCGCATTGCAGCAGGTTCAGATATCAGGCGCATTCTATTTAATTATTATGTGCATGAAATTTAGTGTTCACATGTCCAATTACATGCATGTCGCCCATAATATACTGGGAAACCCCCCAAAAATTCTATGTGGGGTGGAACATGAAAAAAATACCTAAATTGCACCTTTTTTGTGGGGGTTTAGCTTTTATGGAGTTCACTTTTCAGTAGAAATGATGCGTTATCTGTACTTTGCAGGACCATACAATTCCAGCGATACCAAATTTGTAGCGGTTTTATGTTTTAGTACTTTAAAAAAAAAAAGTACTTTTAAAAAAAAATTTTAAATTTTTCCTGAAATGACATTTTCTTTCTTTTCTTCTATGGACTGGAGCAAGGGCTTGTTTTTTGCGACCTGAAGTAGATATTTTATGGATATTTTTCTGGTATACAGGCGGCAATTTCTGGGTCACTTTTTATTCCAATTTTTTGGGGGGGACGTGAAGTGACAAAAAAAAAAAAAACCCCACAATTTTGGCATTTGGAATTTTTTTCCTTTACGGGATTCACCCTATGGGATACATGATGTTACATTTTAATAGACCAGGACTTTGATGAAGACGGCGATACCGTTTGTTTGCAACATTCTTGTTTTTTAAAAAATTTTATTTGTAAAACGTCAGAAGGGGGCGGGGTGATTTAAACTTTCTAAAGTTGATTATTTTTTGTTTTTCTTTTTGTTTTTAGCTTGTCCTATATGGTAGCACTATTGTATTTCCATAGACAGGCTTTTTATTCATTGCCTTATATACCTTTGGTTTGGTGTAATAGGTGCATCAACATGCACCTGCAGGAGGCTTCCAGCTGCCATGGCAACTGTCCATCACGCCGCAATTACGTCACAGGGAGGAGAGGAATCTTGCTGACAAACCCTCCGCTGTACAGGTGACAGGTAGCAGCAGAAGAGCGGTCAACCCCTCGGTGAATATAAGCTGTGGAGCTTCAGAGAACTTCTTACAGTCGAGGACAAGTCTTACCTCCAAGATTTCTACATCCTCAGGATTTATAAAGTGAACGCTCTAAGGTCCTTCCAAGGCGCTGGGTTATGGACAGAAGATTCTGGTCTTTGTGTCCCCCTTACTCCCTTTTCCCTGACCTTTGGGGCAATTCTTTACCCTGTGTTTGGTAACAATGTAGATTACAATTTGCCCTATTGCCTAGGAGGCCAAAATGCCCCTGATCCTATGTGTGGATTCTACCAGTTGCCTTTCTTTTAGGAGAAAAATAAGAGGGTCAGCCTCTTTGGCCATGTTCAGATAACTGTGAGCAAAGCAAGATTCAGCCAACAGTTCTCTAATGTGTGTGAGCAGCTTTACTTCCATCACAGAGACACCAATGGGCCCAATAACTTCTAGACAATGTGAAGGACGAGCGGGCGACGTGGGTGCCCCCCCCCCCCAACCAGACTAATTAAGAGAAGGTCACAGACAGAAGGCACCCGGGGCACTATGGCGCGCCATGATTACAATGTGGCACACGGGACGTGTTTTCTTGTAAGCCGTATACATTGCATCTCGCCTCTATAATTACCTCAATAGAGTCCACGAGGAAAACAGATTTATTGCGGTCGCCCGAAGCTGCGTCGCTGCCATTATTCAGTCCTACGACCCTTCCTCTCCCCCATCACGAGTGGTAGAAGGTGAAGGTGAGTCCATCAGGACACCAGCCCACTCCTCCCATTGGGGATGTCAGGCTGCAGATGGACAGAACCTCCTGCTGGGTTTTATGTTTTGGACAAAGGACAGAACACAAAAATGTAACAAAGAGGAAAAAATGTATCGAAAGCAACAAAATAGCTCAAGAGATAACTCATGCTCAATGCTCGATACTGCTTGCTGTCAGTGAAGTTATACATTGGGGTTTAATGTAAATCTGATGGTTTGTTACAATGTAAATGGGACACCATTTACTTAAAAGGGTTGTCTCACTACAAAGATTATCTTTCAACATGTAGGGAACGTTAAATGAAGACTTTTTCCAATTTCATTGCTCTTTTGATATTACCTTGTGAAGATAAGAGAGATTTAACCTGCACTGAATGCACACAGGTTTCTATGGTTACCATCCTGCTCTCCCTTCTTGCTTGGACAGAAAACAGAAAGTGATGTTACCAGGATGGACAGCAGCTCGAGAACAGAGTGTGTTATCTTTAACCAACACAAGAGATTGATTTCTTAATTTTCTCACCAAGCTGTCTCACTGAGTCAGATGAAAGCAGCTTTCATTCATCCTGACTCTTCCTGGTAAGGCTGTGGGTGATTAGCACATCAGCTCTGTACTGAAAGGTCTGAAAATTGTTCTGACATGAGAGCAGGAGATGTTTATCTAAAGTCCCAGAGCTCAAAGTAAGCAGCAGTAATTAGTCTCCTATGTTTGTACCACCAACTTGCTCCTGGAAATAGCTGGGGGTCCTGATAACACAAGGTGCCACCACCCTACTTCTGGAAATAGCTGGGGGTCCTGATAACACAAGGTGCCACCACCCTACTTCTGGAAATAGCTGGGGGTCCTGATAACACAAGGTGCCACCGCCCTACTTCTGGAAATAGCTGGGGGTCCTGATAACACGGGGTGCCACCACCCTACTTCTGGAAATAGCTGGAGGTCCTGATAACACAAGGTGCCACCGCCCTACTTCTGGAAAACTGGGGGCCAATAACACAAAGGGGCCACCACTAAAACTTCGGAATAGGGGCTTTTGATCACAAGGTGCCACCACCTACTTCTGGAAATCTGGGGTTTTGGTTAACCAAATTTGCCACCACCCTCCCCCCCTG
>JAODAL010070084.1:0-16076 GCA_025379985.1 Phyllomedusa bahiana
AGCCCCGGGTCAGGACAGGGAAAACAGGGGAAAAAAGGAGAACATATAACAGGGCAGGTAAAACGTACTCAGGAACACAGCAGGATACAGGAAAGGGGGAAACGTACAAAGCCCCCAAAAGGAAAAACGGCAGGAACTGGAAAGGGGAACACATCAGGGCAGACCAGGGAACACGGGAGGAACAGGAAGCACATAAAAGGACAGGAACACACAATACAGGAGGGTTTAAAAACAGGTACTGAACAGGGGACACGGGGGATACGCGGGGAAGAAAAAGGGTTTCCAAAGGGGAGGACCCAGGACAGGTGCAGAGACATTAGACAAGACAAAAGGGGAAAAGACAGATGGTCAGGGGCTCCCAATTTACACAGAAACTGGAAACCCGCAAACTCCGGGGGAAAATTTTAAGACACTGGCAGGGGCTCAAAGGAAAAACAGCATGAGACTTCCAAAGGACTGACCCAGAGAAAAGACAAAAAATTTTCCCCTTATTTGCCAGAGGGCCCCGGGGTGAAGAGGGTGGTGCAAAAACAGGAAAAAATAAATAGGCAGGGTGCGGGCCACCCCGCAAAAGCCTAGGGGCACAATGGCACAGAAAAGGAACCAGGGAAACAAAAAAGACCGGAAAAGGACAAAGGGAAGTAAAAATAAAACAAAAACACAAAGGGTGCTGGACCCCCCCGCACAGGGGGGCCCCAGCAGAGACAGGCAGGGAAAGGAAAAGGGGCCACGGGCCCAAAGGGAGGGAAACCGCGCATGAACCTACAAAAGACGCTAGCAGTTCCTCCCCTTTTGTGACCCTTTTGTTCGCTGAGGCAAACCCCCGGGTAGAACTGGTGACACCCCCTGTGGGCCCCACCACATGTGGTTTTGATGGGAGCAGCCCCCCCCCTTTTGGGAGGCTGAGAAAGGTGGGTGGTGGGGAAGGAGGGGGGAGGGGGGCGGGCATTGGCGCAGGAGCCGCAGTTTGACAAATGGAGGGGAAAGCAGCTTTTCCTTTTCCAATTGGTTTGGGTGGCTGAGCGGGAAACCATTCACCCCAGTGGGCCGTAAAGGACATGTTAAATGGCCCTGACCCAGGGTTTTTAGCTCCCAAAGTCCGCGCGCCGTGCACCTTGGAAAAACCATAGGCCCCAAGGGCTACCCCAAATTCCCGTTTTTACCCTATTTAGAATGCTGGTACCCCGCCTTTTTGGAAAAGAAATTTTCGGCTTGGAACCCTCCATCTCAGCTGGCACAACCATTAGGTTTCCCCTGAACGGTTTCAGAGTCCACCAATTTTTAAAAAAGGGGGGACTGAAGTACCCAAAAACTTGGCAGGAGCAGTCCAAACTTCTGCAAACCCTTTGGATGGTTGGGACCCATACTGGGGGTTTTTTTTTTTTTTTTCCCCATGCAAAACGCCTCGTTGAAACAACTGCTGGCCCCTATGAGAAACGAGGGTCGGACCTGGACCAGGAAATATGTCAAAGAGAAACAGCTTCCCCTTTTGCCGAGGGGTGGAGCCTTTATTAGCTGGCAATGGCCCTCGGGGCCCCTGGGGCGCGCTGCGCGCTTTTTGCTTTGCGGGGGCAGGAGGACCACCACATCTGAGCCACGTTTCTCCCCCCAACCAAACCGGGTGGTGGAAAATGCATGTGTTTTAAAGCAGGGCCAAGGTGCCAATGTTACTTTTCCCGGGCCCCGCCCACTTTCTGCCCCCAATTCACATATAAACCCAAATTTTGGGTCCTCCGGTGTCTTTGCCAAAAAACGGCCCCCAAAAACCGCCGAGTAGATGATTTTAAAACCCCCAACCCGCCCGCATGATGATACAAACCACCCCCCTTGCCTCCCCTGAGCCCCCCGGGGGGCCGCAAATTTTTTTTCCTTGGGGCCAGGGGAAGGGGGTTTTCCCGCCCTGGGTCATTTGGGGTACCAAACCCCGCACGCTGCTAAACCCCGGATCAAGGGCTTTACCGGCCCCACAACCACTTGCCCGGCCGTGCCGCTGCTGAAAACCCCAAGCTGATTTCCCTTTTCCCCTGACGATGATGAACCCTTGTTTCAAACCGCTCCCAATGCGGTCGGCCCACATCCCTCATCGATTAAATTTTTGGATCTTTTACTGCTGTCCTCCTCAATGGCTTGGTATGCAGGGGGCCTTTACCCCTCAAAAAACATACCTCTCATTGGGCCCCTCTCCACTTCCATAAATTTGCCCCCCTACAGCAAAAAACAGGGGATATCGGCCCCAAAATTTCTTCGCTGCCAAGGAGCTCTGACTGTTTCCCCAAATTGTTCATACTCGCTGTATATGGCGCCGAAACCCAGAAACCCCAATAGTAGATCTCGGCTGAGGGGAAACCGATGGGACAGAAGCGGGTTGAGGGCAGGGGAGGGGCCCCTGACCCCTCCCGGGGCCCTGCCAACAAAGGTTGTGTCGGGCGTTCCCCCCCGACTCTTGGCTGGGGGTTTCAGATGTCAAACTTTGGGGGAAGTGGGTACCCCATTTTTAACCAATCAAGAAACCCTTGGGTTTTCTGGTCAGCACATGGCCCCCTAATACAGCAGCGTTGGGGGCCCCTTTACCGAGTGGGCCCCTGCGCGATGGGCCCCTTACTGTGGGTACGCCTGTGCCTGCTCCAGGAATTTTTGGGCCCCCGCCACTCGCATTGGAAAATCCTGCCACCTCTATGTCTGACAAAACTGTTTTTGTTCAATAAATTTTCAGACTCCGTTTAATGAAATATCGTATATGACAAATACACACCCGTATTTGACTCCAAATGAACCCATTAAAAAAGGGTTGGTTTTAAAACCCCGGATATAAATTGCGCTACAAAAAACCCGAGCAAAAAAATTTTAAATGGTATTTTGCGTGTAAAAAAAAGCTTTTTTATTTTTTCTGACTACAAAAGCACAAACTTCTTAATTAAAACCCTTGGGTATAAATTATGCAAAAAAAATCACCAGGGAAAAAAAAAACTGTTATGTGGGGGGTGTTAAAACGCCATGTTTTTAAAAGAATAAGAAAACACAAACAGGCTTTTTTAAAAAAACCCTTGGGAAATTTAATGTTTTTTTCCCGAAAAGCCAGATGGAAATTAAAAAGTTATGGGGCAGAATTTTAAACCCCCACTGGACTTCAATTTTCAATACCCCACAAATTGAACAAAATTTTAACTGAAAAAGGGGCATCCCCGAAAAAACAGGACATTTTCCCCAAAAAAACGTTTTTTTTTTTTGTGGGGATATCTCTTCAGCAGCGGGAGCCCTAAAAGAAAAACAATGTGGGGGAGCGAGCATGGCTCCGACTTATATGTGGGGGTGACTTCAGAGAATCCCGCCGGTCCCCTGATTGGCCCTTTTTTATCCTGCACAAGTCATTAGGGGCCTCCCCTTTTTTTCCCCCCGACTTCTTGTCCCGTGTCACGCCATGTGCTTGTGGCCATTTTAAACAATTTTAAAAAAAAACTTCATTTTCCCCTGAATCACCCCAAAATTCGACTCCATGCAGAATCGAAGATTTTCCCGAAATTCCAAAAAGAATTCCAAATTCGTTTGAATCCCAAATTTGCCCCCTCAAACCCCGACGGGCACTCCAAGGCAAACTCCGGGCGGGAAACCCGTGCGCCCCCTCCTGGGTGCCCCTGGGGCCCCCTGAAAACACTCCAAGGCTTTTCCCCTTTGGGGAGCCCTGACGGGCATCCCCTGGCTCCTCTGGTACCCCTGACGACACCCCAGGCTCCCTGGGGGAGCCTCTGACGAAAACTCCCATGGCTCCTCTTGGGGAGCCTCTGGGCGACACTCCATGGCTCTCCCCTGGCGAGCCTCTGACGACACCCCCCCCATTTGGCCCCCCTCCCTTCTTCCCCGGGGACCCCCTGACGACAACCCCTTTTCCCCCTTTGGCCCCCCCATGGGTTTCCCCCCCCCATTGGCCCGGGCCCCTTAAAACCCCTTCCAATGGCACCCCCCCTGGCCCCCGGGCCCCCCTGGAAAAAAGACCCCCTTCCCCCCCCTGGGCCCTCCCCGGCGAGCCCTTCTGACACACTTTCCATGGCTTTCCCCGGGCGAGCCTCTTACACACTCCCTGGGTCCCCCTTGGCAGCCTCTGACACACCCCCCATGGCCCTCTGGCGAACCCCCTGGGGACACTTCCCCTGGCTGCTCTGGCGACCCCCTGGGGACACTTTTTGGCTGCTCGGCAGCCTCTGCGACACACCCTGGGCTGCTCTGGCGAGCCCCCTTTACGAACTTCCCTGGCCCTGGCGAGCCTCTGACCATACACCATGGTTGCTCTGGCAAAACCTCTGACCCCAAAAACCCCTTCTCGGGCCCGAGTACTCCCCGGGTCCCTCTGGCCAGCCTCTGGCTACCCCTACATGGCCCGGGGCCCGCCCGGGGCCTCTGTTTAAAAACTCCATGGCTCCTCTGGCGAGCGTCTGAAAAAAACTTGAAATTTCTGCTCTAAGCGAGCCTCCCGATACACCCCCCCATGGCTGCTCTGGTAAGCCCCTGACGAAACCAGATGGGTCCCCCGGGAGCCCCTGAAGAAAAAACCTGGCTGCTCTGGCCAAACCTCTGGACACCTCCCCTGGCTGTCTGGCGAGCCTACGAGAAAACACCTTTCCCTGGCTGTTCGGCGGCCCCTGACCACAAATCCCTGGCTCCTCTGGCGAGCCTCTGACAAAAAACTCCAAAGGGTTCCCCGGCAGCCCTGACACACTACAAAGGCTGGGTCCGCCGAGCCTCTGACAACACTAAAATGGCTGCACTGGCGAGCCTAAAAGAACCCACACCCCCATGGGTGCTCTGGCGAGCCTCTGACGACACTCCATGGCTATCTGGCGACCTCAAAGAACTTTTTGGGTGCTTTTGGCGAGCCCCCTGACGACACTTTTATGGCTGCTCTGGCGAGCCCCCGGGCGACACTTGAAAGGCTGCTCTGGCGAGCCTCTGACGACACTTGATGGCTGCTCGCTAGCCCCTGAAACAAATCCATGGCTGCTCTGGCGAGCCTCCCGAAGAACCCCTCCATTTTTTCCCCGGGGGAGCCTCTGATGACACCCATGGCTCCACGGCGAACTTCTGAAAGACACTCCATGGCTTAGGGGTCTGGCGAGCCTCGATTTAACTTTTTTGGCTGCTCTGGCGAGCCTTCCCACAAAGGGTCGATGGCTTTCTCTATCACCTCTGACAACACTTTCCCTGGCTGTTTTTCTTGCGATCCCCCTTTATGGCACTCCAAGGCTGCTCTGGGGAACCCTCTTACGACAATTTCCCTGGCTCCTCTTTGGTTTAGCCTCTGCCCACAACCCCCCCATGGGGTGCTCTGGCAAAATCAGATGACACTCCATGGGGTGCCCCTGGTAAGCCCCCCTGACCCAAACTCGATGGGGTCCTCTGGCGAAGGGCCCCTGACGAAAATCCATGGCTGCTCTTGGGGGATCTTCTGAACCCCTTTATGGGCTTTTCTGGCGAGCCTCTGACGACACTCCATGGCTGCTCCCGGGGGGAGCCCTGAAGGGCACTCCAAGGCTGCTTTTGGGGACCCCCTGACAACACTCCATTGATGTTCTCCATTGCTTGGGTCAAACCCGAGTGCTTGGGTTTAGAGAACAGAGTGCGGATTTAACAAACCGGAGTTTTTAAAAACAGGGGGAAAAACTGGGAAGTAAACAAACCTCTTTTTTTTAATACCCCCAATCTCATTAAAAATTTTTTTTTTTTTTCTCTTCCCTTCGTAAACGGGAAAAATGGCAAACTTACTGCAATTTCCAGCATTGCACAATCTTCCCAAAATGTATGCACCAGGGGCGGGCCGCTAGGGTTTTTTATTCGGGGGGCCCGGGCCCCCAATAAAAAATCCCGGGGCCCCGAGTCTCCCGGGCTCCAGGCCCGCTGCCGGGGCTTGGGGGCACCACTGGCTCTTCACTGCATGTGCGCCCCTGGACGCACATGCAAACCCGGGGCCCCCTGCGGGGCAGAAGCGAGCGGGTCCCCCGCTCCGCAGACAGTGGGCGGAAACCCCGGGTCAAAGGGGCCGACACAGGCCCGGGGGCCCCCCCGGGTCCTCACAGCGCTGAGGGCCCCCCCGCGGCCCCTGCGCCCCACCCGGGAGCGTCGCGAAAGATGTGATGCATCGCGACGCTGCCTCTCCTCGGGGCCCACAGCCCCGCAAAAGGGGGGTTTCCCCGGGGGGAGCTGCCGGAGGCGCGGGCGAAGAGGGCCCGGGGCGGCCTTGCCGGGGGGGTTAAGGTGAGTATTAAAAATTTTTATTTTTAAAGCGTTTACCTCCTCAGTGCCCCTATATACTGCCTTTTGGGCCCCCCAAAAATGCCTTCCTGTGGGCCCCCCTTTTACGGGCCCGTGGCCCCCCAAAAACCCCGCCTTTTTGGCCCCCATAATGGGCCCGCCTGTGGCCCCCATATTCGCCTGTTTACCCCCCCTAAAGCTGCCCTGTGGCCCCCCTACCCCCGCCGTGCCCCTGTAATTTCCGCCTGTGGCCCCCCTATCCCGCCGTGGGCCCCCCTAAAACTGCCCCGTGGCCCCCATAAACCCTGCCTGTTGGGGCCCCCAAAATCCCCCGCCTGTGGCCCTATAAAAGCCTGGGTTTGGCCCCCCTATCCCGCCCGTTTGGGCCCCCCCTCAACTGCCTGTGCCCCCCATATACCGCCCCTTTGCCCCCATATTTCTGCCTTGGGCCCCTATAATGCCTGACGGGGCCCCCCCCAAAACTGCCTGGGGCCCCTATAAACCTGCCTGTGGCCCCCATATCCCTGCCTGTGCCCCAAAAAAACCTGCCGGGGGCCCCCAAATACGGGCCCGGGGCCCCTAAATGCCTGCCTGTGGCCCCCCCCTAAAAAACCCGCCCCGTCCCCCATATACCCGGGCCCGTTTCCCCTATATACTTGCCGTGGGGGCCCCCCTATACTGCCTGGCCCCCCATAATGCCGCCTGTGGCCCCCCCTATCCCTTCCCTGCCGGCCCCCCCCAAAAACCCCGCCTGTGGCCCCCTAATTTCCCCCTGTGCCCCTAAAATGGCCCCCCTTGGGCCCCCCTAAAAAACTGCCTTTTGGGCCCCCATAATTTCTCCAGTGGCCCCCCCTAACCCCCCGCCCCGTGGCCCCCATATACGCCTTTTTGGCCCCCATAAAAACCCCGCCTGTGGCCCCCATAAGCGCCCCGTGCCCCCCCCCCTAAACTGCCCTTGGGCCCCCATATCCCCTGCCTGTGGCCCCCCATATCCCTGCCTGTGCCCCCATAATTGGGTGCCTGTGCCCCTATAATGCCTACTGTGCCCCCCATATCCCGCCCGTGGCCCCCCTATCCCTGCCCGTGGCCCCCCCTAAACCCTGCCTGTGACCCCCATATGCTTTCTGTGGCCCCCATTACTGCCTCAGGGGCCCCATATTCTGGGCCCCAGTGCCCCATATACCGCCTCAGTGCCCCCCTAAAACCCGCCTGTTTGGGCCCCCTAAACTGCCTCATTGCCCCCCAAAAACGGGCCGTTTCCCCCCTATATACTGCCTGTCCCCCCTATATTCCTGCCCCGTGGCCCCTATATACCGCCTGTGGCCCCAAAAACGCTTTTAAATGCCCCTAATACCTAACTGAGGGGGAAAAAAAAATTTTTCTTAAATTAACCCAAAAATTTTAAATTGGGAAATTTGGCCCCTTTTAAAATGTGGGGGGGAAAAATTCTTAAAAAATTATTTAAAATTAAACCTTTAAAAACCCATATTTGGGGTTTTCCAAAATTATATGGCATTATATTTGCTTCAGAGCCTTGTACAGCTGAAAAATTTACATGTGGGGGCTGGCAAAGGGTTTTTTGATCCTTATGTAGTAATAGTTTTGGGTCTTGGTTTTGTAGGGGTTTTAGTAACAATCACTTGCCCTGGTAATTTGCTCCAGTATCGGTGTATGTTTTGGTACTGTTTAGGGTATTGTCATATGAATGTGAGAAGTTCTGAAAAATTAAATTTGTCATTGGTGTTTTTTACTGTACAGTGACTGCTGAGGAGATTGACGGGATCTGTGTGGGATGTCAGAAAATTAGTGAAGAACAGAAGGTTTTTCCTGTAAAAAAACATCCACAGTTCACAATGAGGCGTGAAAAATGTCGTGTGAACCCAGCCCTACCCAGAAAAACACAAAGGGCCCGAGCCCCGGATGTTTTAGGACCCTAGCAACGCCCCTGGTATGCACTACTGGAGCAAGAGGTCCAGGGTGAATACCGCTGCAGCAGATGTGAGCATGTTGCTACTCTGGTAGCTCGCATTTTGGACCTAGAGGAGCAAAATGCAACACTGAGGGCGATTGAAAATGAAGAGAAGAGTTTGCTAATCTTGGAGCAAACAGTTATGGCTAAAATGTTGGGGTGGAGTATTGGATCAGCGGGAGGAGCTGTGTAGTTGGGTTAAAGTAGAACAGGGGAGTTCTGGGGTACCAGAAAAAGGAAGGCCACTTCTCCTCCTGTGATTCCAAGCAAAATTGCCAAGTTGGTGATAATATTTTGGGGAATCAGTCTCAGAAATGGCAGCCCTAGTGGACACTGCTCTTCCTAGCCACCCGGGAAGAGCAGCCCATCTAGTAGAAAGGGGGGGATGGGAAGCAGGTAAGAAAAGACAGTTAGTAGTTGTAGGGGATTCTATAATCAGGAAGACGGATAGAATAATTTGTCGCCAGACCCCTCAACCGAATGGTTTGCTGTCTCCCGGGTGCCAGGTTCGGCATGTGTGGACCGGGTGGATAAATTACGAGAGGGGCTGCGATGACCCAGCTTTTGGTCCATGTTGGAACCAATGACAAATACACGTTAGGTGGAGGATTCCAAAATAATAATTTTAAAGAACTAGCTCAAAGCTGAAGGAAGGACCTCCAAGGTTGTGTTTTCCGGAATACTGCCGTGCCATGCGCTACTCAGAAAGACAGTGGGATCTCAGGGAGTTAAATGTATGACTGAAGTCTTGGTGTAGGACAGAGGGTTTGGGTTCTTAGAGCACGGGGCTGACTTTTCATGGGGTACAATCTATTTTCTACAGAAAAATTTTGCACCTGAATGGAAGGGGCCCTGCTGTGCTGGGGGAAAGAATTCTAGAAGGGGTGTGGGAGTATTTAAACTAGGGATGAGGATGGAGGACAATATAGAAAATGAACAGGTAACGTTTAATCCCATGCTGTCTACTGAACAGGTAACGTTTAATCCCATGCTGTCTATTGAACAGGTAACGTTTAATCCCATGCTGTCTACTGAACGTTTAATGTATGATCCATTGCCGTCTAATGAACATGTTAGATACAATCCTAAACCATTGACGGAAAGTGTAAAACTGGAAGGGAATTTAAAAATGTCTTTTCACAAATGCTAGAAGTCTTGCAAACAAAATGGGGGAACTTAAGGTTGCTTGTTGTAGAGGAGCTGATTGATATGGGTAGTATGCTGAAACAGGGCGGGACACCACCCCATGATTGGGCAGTCAACCTTCAAGGTTTTAATCTATTAGGAAAACAGAACGAACAAGAGGGGAGGAGGAGTGTGTCTGTATGTAAGGATAATATGAAGGCAAATGTGAAAGAGGTAATACAGGCGGAGTAGCTAATGATGTGGAAACATTGTGGGGAAATACAAGGGGAAAATAATACAGAAAATTTTATTTCTGTTGTAATCTATAGACCCCCGAACATCACTGAGGAGATAGAAGAAAGATGCCTAATCAAATGGTTGCAGGCAGCACAGGCGGTACGGGTGATAATAATGGTGACTTTAATTTCCCGGGCATTGACTGGGTCACGGTTTCTGCTTCAACTGAAAAGGAAGGAAGTTCCTCATCTTTAGAGGATAATTTTATGGGGCAGTTGTGGGGGAAACCCCCACTAGAAGTGATGCTCTGTTGGATCTGGTCATTTCTAAGAAAGCAGAACTAGTCGGAGCGGTCACGGTTTCTGAAAATCTTGGTAACAGTGGCCATAATATAATTCATTTTAGCGTAAACTGGAAAAAAGAAAAACAGAACGGGAAGGCAAAAACATTTAATTTTAAAAGGGCCAAATTTTCCTTATTGAGGGACACAATACAGGACCTAGACTGGGAGCAGCTATTAGCAAATGGTGATATAGAAGCCAAGTGGGGGAGCTTTAAATATATTTTGGGAAATTTTTATTGCAAAATATATTCCTAATGGGTAACAAGTATAGGCAACTAAAACAAAAACCAACATGGCTTCTTCCTTTGTTAAAAGGGGGCATAAACAATAAAAAAGGGCTTTTTAAAAATATGTCAGAGGGGTCGCATCAGCCTTTGAAAATAATAGAGAGTTTAAAATAAAATATGAAAAAAAAGTGAAAAAAAGCAGCTAAAATTCAAAATGAAAGGTAGGTGGCCAAGGACAGCAAGACTAACCCCAAGAAATTCTTTAAGCATATAAATGCCAAAAAAGCCAAAGTCAGAGCAAGTAGGACCCTTAAAAACCTGTGATGGGGAGCGGGTAAACGGGTGACCAAGAGAAGGCAGGGGAAAACAAAATAGGTTCTTCAGCTCAGTATATACTATCAATGAAATAGTAGTTTGATGGGAGTGGGCCAAGTGCAGAAGTGGGTGGTGCAGTACTGTTAATACATCATCTCTATAATAATTGGCTCAGGTAGAAAAAGTCAAAGCCAAGTTAAATAAACGGAATGTGAACAAGGCTCCAGGCCCTGATGGCATTCCCCCCAAGAGTTCTTTAAGAGCTCAGCTTGGTTTTTTCTGTGCCCCTGTACATGATATTTAGAGATTCCCTGGTGACTGGTATAGTACCGGGAGACTGGCACAAGGCAAATGCAGTTTCCCATCTCAAAAAAGGTTCCAAGTCTTGCCCAGGTAATTATAACCAATAAGTTTAACACTGTTGTGGGAAAAATGTTGAGGGCTCATAAGGGACTATATACAGGAGTATGTTGACAAACACAATATTATTAGTGATTGCCAGCATGGATTTACTAGGAAGAAGCGGGCAGACCAATCTGATTTCTTTTTATGAAGAGGTGTGTAGAATTCTGGATAGCGGGCAGCTGTGGATATTGGGGTTTTAGACTTTGCAAAGGCATTTGACACTGTACCGCATAAGCGTTTGTTGGTAAATTAGAATCCACTGGGTTAGAGATAAAAGTGTGTAATTGGATTAAAAACTGGATGCTGGATCGTACTCAGAGAGTGGTGGTAAATGACTCCTACTCTGAGTGGTCTCCAGTTGTGACTGGTGTGCCGCAGGGCTCAGTATTAGGTGCTCTCTTATTTAATGTATTTATTAACGATATAGTGGAGGGGATCGATAGCACGGTTTCTATTTTGCAGATGACACCAAGCTTTTGCAGGTAGTGCAATCTATGGAAAATGCTCATAAATTGCAAGCAGATCTGGACACACTGAGTGCTTGGGCATCCACTTGGCAAATGGGGTTCAAAAGTGGATAAATGTAAGGTTTCTCATCTGGGAGAAATAATCTACAGGGATCATATGTCCTAGGGGAGAAAAACTTGGAGAATCTGGGCATCTTATAGATCATAGACTACAGAACAGCATTTCATGTCAATCAGCTGCCTCTAGGGCAAGTAAGATATTGGTGTGTATTAAAAGAGGCATGGACTCGCGGGACAAGGATGTAATTCTACCGCTGTACAAAGCATTGGTGCATCCTCAGTCAGAATATGCTGTTCAGTTCTGGGCCCCAGTTTATAGAAGAGATGTAATGGAGCTAGAGAGAGTACAAAGACGAGCAACCAAACTTATAAGGGGAATAGAGCATACTAGTCATGATTAAAGATTAGTAGAATTGAACTTATTTAGCCTTGAGAAAAGACGGCTTCGGGGGGACATGATTAATTTATATAAATATATAAATGGTCCCTACAAAAAGTATGGGGAAAAATTATTTCAAGTGAAGCCCTCTCAAAAGACAAGGGGACATTCCCTTCGACTAGAGAAAAAAGGATTCAATCTCCAGAGGAGAAGAGCGTTCTTCACTGTAAGAACTGGGAATCTGTGGAATAGCCTACCTGAGGAGCTGGTCACGGCAGGAACTGTAGAGAGTTTCAAGGAAGGCTTAGATACCTACCTGGAACTAAAGAATATTAATGCGTATGTAGCCATGTCAAATTCTGGATCTGGCTGGTGGAGGCTCTGGGGTCAGAGATATGGTCTCCACTGGAGCGGATTGGTTCTTGACTTGTGGGTTTCAAGGTAATTAACCAGTGGTGAGGATGGGCATAATGTCCTTGTCTCTCTCCCATCACCCACATTTTCCCCACACTTGGTTGAACTTGATGGACACGTGTCTTCTTTCAACCGTACTAATTATGTAACTATGTAACTCAATGGCTGCTCTTGCGATCTTCTGACGACACTCCATGGCTCGTCTGACGAGCCTCTGAAGACACTTGATGGCTCCTCTGGCAAGCCGCTGACGACACTCCATGGCTGCTCTGGAAAGCCTCAGACGACACTTGATTGCTGCTCTGGCGAGCCTCTGACAACACTCCATGACTGCTCTGGAGAGCCTCTGACAATACTCCATGGCTGCTCTGGCGAGCCTCTGACGACACTTCATGGCTTCTCGGGCGAGCCTCTGACGACACTCCATGGCTGCTCTGGCAAGCCTCAGACGACACTTGATGGCTGCTCTGGCGAGCCTCTGACGACACTCCATGGCTGATCTGGCAAGCCTCAGACGACAGTGCTTCTCTGTGCTTCTCCTCCTAGACCTGTCCTCTGCCTTTGACACTGTCGACCATTCACTCCTACTTCAAATCCTCTCCTCCCTCGGCATCACGGACTTGGCCCTTTCCTGGATCTCCTCCTACCTCACTGATCGGACTTTCAGTGTCTCTCATTCTCGCTCCACCTCCTCCCCCCGGCCTCTCTCTGTTGGTGTCCCCCTGGGGTCTGTCCTGGGTCCACTACTCTTTTCTATCTACACCCTCGGCCTCGGTCAGCTCATAGCCTCACACCCCTTTCAATACCCCCTATATCTGATGAAAACCCCAAATCTACATCTCCGGCCCAGATGTCACCTCCTTCTCTCCCGGGTCCCTGACTGTCTATCGTCCATTTCCTCCTTCTTCTCCTCCCGTCTCCTAAAAAATAAACGGAGAAAACTGAATTCATTATCTTCCCACCATCCCACTCCATCTCTCCACCCATCTCTCTATCACTGTTAAGGCTACACTCTCTCAACCAGCACCACAGGTCCGCTGCCTTGGATAGCCTTTGATTCCAATCGTCCTTCAGACCGCACATCCACACCCTCACCTCTGCCTGTCACCTTCACCTAAAAAATATCTCCCGAATCCGCTCATTTCTTAACTCTGAAACCAAAAATGCTGGTCCATGCCCTCGTCACTCCCCCTTGACTACTGCAACATCCTCCTCTGTGGCCTCCCAGCTAGCACCCTCGCTCCCCTCCAAACCATCCTTAACTCTGCTGCCCGTCTGATTCACCTCTCTCCTCGCTACTCCCTGCCTCTCCCCTCTGCCGATCCCTTCACTGGCTAACCATTGCCCAGCGAATCCAGTTCAAGCTAGCAACTTTGACCTACAAGGCTCTAATAACCCTCTCCCCTTCATATATCTCTGCCCTTAATCTCTAAATACCTCCCTCACGCAACCTCCGCTCCTCACAGGACCTTCTCCTCTCTCTCCTCTTACACCTCCTCACATAACCGTCTCCAAGACTTCTCCCGTGCTTCCACCACAATTTGGACCGCACTGCCCCAAATCCTCAGAATCTCCCCCTCTCTCACCGGCTTCAAACGTAACCTGAAAACCTACCTCTTCAGGATTGCCTATAACCAACACTAACCGTGTTGCACTCCTCCACCCAACAAACATGTCTGCCCCTCACCTTCTGTCTCTTCACCCCTTCCCTGTAGACTGTAAGCCCTCGCGGGCAGGGACCTCTCTCCCTCTGTACCAGTTGATAATCACTTATTGTCACTTAGTAAGTGTCTGACCAATGTTATTTATGTACCCGCCTGAAATGTACAGCGCCCTGGAATCAAGGGCGCTCCAAAATAAATGATAATAATAATAATAAAATGGCTGCTCTGGCAAGCCTCTGACAACACTCCATGACTGCTCTGGAGAGCCTCTGACAATACTCCATGGCTGCTCTGGCGAGCCTCTGACGACACTCCATGGCTGCCTTGTTGAGCCTTTGACGACACTCCATGGCTCCTCTGGCGAGGCTCTGACAATGCTCCATGGCTCCTTTGGCGAGCCTCTGATGACACTTCATGGCTACTCTGGCGAGCCTTTGACGACACTTCATGGCTGCTCTGGTGAGCCTTTGACGACACTCCATGGCTCCTCTGGCGAGCCTACGACGACACTCCATGGCTCCACTGGCGAGCCTACGACGACACTCCATGGCTGCTCTGGGGAGCCTCTGACGAAACTCCAGGGCTCCTCTGGCGAGCTTCTGACGACACTCCATGGCTGCTTTGGCAGAGCCTCTGACAACACTCCAAGGCTGCTCTGGCGAGATTCTTAAGACACTCGATGGCTCCTCTGGCGAGCCTCTGACGACACTCCATGGCTGCTCTGGCGAGCCTCTGACGACACTCCATGGCTGCTCTGGCGAGCCTCTGACGACACTCCATGGCTGCTCTGGCGAGCCTCTGATGACACTCCATGGCTGCTCTGGCGAGCCTCTGACGACACTCCATGGCTGCTCTGGCGAGCCTTTGATGACACTATCTGGCTTCTCTAGCGAGCCTCTGACGGCACTCCATGGCTGCTCTGGCGAGCCTCTGACGACACTCCATGGCTGCTCTGGCGAGCCTCTGACGACACTCCATGGCTGCTCTGGCGAGCCTCTGACGACACTCCATGGCTGCTCTGGCGAGCCTCTGACGACACTCCATGGCAGCCATGGAGTGTCGTCAGAGGCTCCCCAGAGCAGCCATGGAGTGTCGAAAGAGGCTCTCCAGGGCAGCCATGGAGTGTTGTCAAATGCTCGCTAGATGAGCCATCAAGTGTCGTCAGAGGCTCGCCAGAGCTGCCATGAAGTGTCGTAGGAGGCTCGCCAGAAAAGCCATCGAGTGTTGTCAGAGGCTCTCCAGAGCAGCCATGGAGTGTCGTCAGAGGCTCGCCAGAGCAGCCATGGAGTGTCGTCAGAGGCTCGCCAGAGCAGCCATGGAGTGTCGTCAGAGGCTCACCAGAACAGCCATAAAGTGTCATTAGAGGCTTGCCAGAACAGCCATAAAGTGTCGTCAGAGGCTCGCCAGAGCAGCCATGGAGTGTCGTCAGAGGCTCGCCAGAGCAGCCATGGAGTGTTGTCAGAGGCTCTCCAGAGCAGCCATGGAGTGTCGTCAGAGGCTCGCCAGAGCAGCCATGGAGTGTCGTCAGAGGCTCGCCAGAGGAGCCATGGAGTGTCGTCAGAGGCTCGCCAGAGCAGCCATGGAGTGTCGTCAGAGGCTCGCCAGAGCAGCCATGGAGTGTCGTCAGAGGCTTGTCAGAGGAGCCATGGAGTGTCGTCAGTGGCTCGCCAAAGCAGCCATGGAGTGTCGTCAGAGGCTCGCCAGAGCAGCCATGGAGTGTCGTCAGAGGCTCGCCAGAACAGCCATCAAGTGTCGTCAGAGGCTCGCCAGAGCAGCCATGGAGTGTCGTCAGAGGCTTGTCAGAGGAGCCATGGAGTGTCGTCAGAGGCTCGCCAGAGCAGCCATGGAGTGTCGTCAGAGGCTTGTCAGAGGAGCCATGGAGCGTCGTCAGAGGCTTGTCAGAGGAGCCATGGAGTGTCATCAAAGGCTCGCAAGAACAGTCATCACTTGTTGTCAGAGGCTCGCCACTGCAGCCATGGAGTGTCATCAAAGGCTCGCCAGTGCATCCATGTAATGTAGTCAGAGGCTCGCCAGTGCATCCATGGAGTGTCGTCAGAGGCTCGCCAGAACAGCCATGGAGTGTCGACAGAGGCTCGCCAGAGCAACCATGGAGTGTTGTCAGAGGCTCGCCAGAGCAACCATGGAGTGTCATCCGAGGCTCGCCAGTGCAGCCATAGAGTGTCGTCAGACGCTCGCCAGAGCAACCATGGAGTGTCAAATCGGGGCCCCAG
>JAODAL010070085.1:0-16076 GCA_025379985.1 Phyllomedusa bahiana
TTTTTGCAACCAAAATACACCGGGCAGTGACTACAAAATTGCGTATACAAATTTAAGTGAAAGGTGCCTCTTTCAAAAGGGCCGGGTTTTTAAAGGGTGAAAAAACACCTGTCGAAATGTATAAGGATAAAAAAAGGGGATTTTTGCACCTATCAAATACCCGGCATATAAAAATTTGCGATTAAAATTTAATGCAAGGGCCTCTACAACAAAGTGGACTTGCCAATGTAAAAAAACCCTGTCTGAAATTTTATAAGATAATAAAAGGGGAGTTTTGCACCTAATTAATACACCTCCGGTGACTAAAAAAATTTGCTGTTTTAAAAATTTAATGAAAGGTGCCTTACAAAAAAGCTGGCCTGCGTCAAAGTGAAAAAACACTTTTAAAAATGATCAGTAATAAGTGGAGTTTTGCCCTATCAAATAAAATGGCGTGACTACAAATTTGCTGATTAAAATTTTAAAGTGAAAGGTGCCTCTATCAACAAAGGGCCCGTAAAAGTAAAAAAAACTCTAATAAATGTATACGGTAATAAAAAGTATTTTTTTGCCCCATAAAAATACACCGGCAGTGACTACAAAATTGCTGATTCAAATTTAAGTGCAAGGTGCCTTTCAAAAGGGCCCTGGTCAAGTGAAAAAACACCTGTTAACCTCAGCCAAGTCCAAAAAATTAAAAACTTAACTACCTAATTCTAATGTTCACAGCTAAAAGCATAGCTGTCTTTTTAAAAAAATAAAACAATTTCGCGAGTGTTTGGCAGAGACCAGACATTTTCCCATCCTATGAGACACCCCACGAGGCGAACAGGGGGGCTTTTCTTGTAAAGCGAGGTCATGTTTTTTCCACCCAAATCCAAAACGTACACCCCCAGTCATGATGTCGCACACAAGTCCCCCTGCTCTTTTTTAAAGTGATTTGCTGGCCCCAAAAATGACAGGAAGCGCAAAAATGGGCGATTTTAATAGATTATGCCGCTTTTTCCCCCTAATTATCTGTGTATCGAAAAAATTGATCAAATAAAAAACCGTGCCGATTTAACTTTGTCTTAAAATCACTCACCTAATAGAACCCCAAACATGATGCTAAAACCCCCTGTTTCACTTTTGGGAGGGTGTTCTTGGGGTTTTTTCAAAGCTTCTCCATTTTTCCTCCAAATGTAACGATTTTCATTACGGTCAAATAGTGCAATTTACGTCTAGTCAGACCATTGGACATGTCTCCAAAAATGTAGGTCTTTGTTCCTGTGTGCATTTGCAAACACTAATCTGAATTTTATATGTTTCTTTTGGAGTAATGGCTTTTTACTGGCAGAGTGGCCTTTCAGCCCATGTTGATACAGTATTTGTTTCACTCTTACCAGCTTCCGCCAGCATCTTCACAAGGTCTTTTGATTTTGTTCTTGGGTTGATAGGCACATTTCGGACCAAAGCACATTTATCTCTTCCTGAGCAATATGATATCTGGACATTCCCATCTTATTTATAGTTGTGTATAATTGTTTGTACAAATGAACGAGGCCCTTTCAGGTATCTGGAATTTGCACCCCAAGGATGATCCAGACTTGTGCAAGTCCACATTTCTCTTCCTGATATCTTGGCTGATTTATTTAGACTTTCTCATGATGTATTGTGTTTCTGGTGTACTTTAAAAAATACATCCACAGGTGTCTCTAACTCAGATGTTGCCAATAAACAGATGCTCCAAAGACATGAAACTATCATATGGGCTGTCCCAAATTTGTTAAAGGCATAGTAATACTAGTGTATGTAAACTTTTGACTTTGCAGAAATTAATAAAAATGCCATAAAAAATTCTGCCTCTCATTATTCTGGCATTTTTCAAATATAAATAGTTTTGATAATCCTAATTGACCTAAAACAGGTAAGGTTTATTCTGATTTCATGTCAGATAGTGAGAAAACCATGCATATGTGTCGTTTTATATAGTGTATGTAAAGCTCTGTTTTCAACTGTATCTGTGGCCTCGAGAAAGTGTCAAAAGGATGTGAAATAGCCTTTGGCTGATGTTATTTGTCTTCTGAGTCATTTCCTACATATCAAGCCTGAATAAAGTTACAATATTTATGGTGAGTGGCGTGGAAGAACTTTCTTCCAATATGGTTATTACTATTATCATTATTTTTTTGCCTATAGATGAACAAAAGAGTTCAGTATTTGATTAGAGAAAACAGATTTGCATCCAGCTAAACTGAATGAACGCTATTCAATGCATGGATCCCGCCTCAAGTCCAACGGAGAATGTAGTATAAGAGTATATAGTGTAATGATACAGCCCAAAATTTCATGAATTCCTAAAAATCCAAACAAGCTTTTATTCATAATCCATAAAAAATGCATGGAACACCGTGGTGACACAACTAGATTGTATGAAAAGCTGACGTGTAAGCAATAAAGACCCGAAACATCTACTTACGCATTTCGATCACAGTGTGTACTCTTAGTCATAGCTATGACAGAGTTTCATGTATTTTTTATGAATTAAAGTTTGTTTGGATTTTTATGGATTCATGAACTTTTGTGCTGGATCTTATACTTCAGTCTTTGATACCCTTCACTTCTCCATTCATTGTTTCTGGCTGGATAATAAGTAAATTTTTTTGTAAATATTTCATACCAATAACATTCTTATCATTAATACTACTGCATATCCATTGCAGAAATATCTACAGATATCTGTAGGGGTAGTGTTGAGCGATTTTTATCGACAAAGTTGAAATCGGCAAGGTTTTTATGGTGATCGAAATTTCCAGATCATGCGATAATTAAGGTTAAAATCTGTGCATCATCTATTAAGATTGCGCCTTTTTCGGCGCTTCCTGTAATTTTGGCGGCCAGCAAATCAGATTACAGAATAGAGCAGGGTGAGATGTGTGTGCGACGTCATGACTGGGATGTGTATGGTTTTCGATTGGCTGGAAAAACACATGACCTTCGTTTTACATAAACAGCGTTTCCTGTTTCAAACCTCAGTGTCTCTCAGCGTCTCATAGGGATAGGACCTGCGCTCTGCCTGTGGCCAAACGCTCACGGAAATTAGTCTTTCTGCACGAGAAACTTCACAAATTTGCTGTGATCCTTCCAATTTAGTTAAAATAAGAGATTTGAAGATTTTATGTAGTTAGCTAAGAATTTTAAAGCAGCATCTACCGCGTAAATTTACGGCGGAGGGAGCGGGGGGGGGGGCCCGCGGCGAACACAGACAACTCTATCTATAAAGAACACTGGATAAAGTTCACCAAGACTTAGTGTAGACATTTTAGTGGAATAAACTTTATTATTAACTGTTTTGCTATTGAAATATTTCCTGGATATTGGGCAACCTAACTTAAATTGGATCACATTTTCTTGTAAATGCAGGTCTTTGTTCTGCAAAACTCCACTTTTATTATCTTAAACTTTCAGATAGGTTTTCATTTTCAATTTTTACCCATTACACCTGTAAAGTTGATATATCCACCTTGCGTTAAATTAAAAACCAGCAATCTTTTATCACACAGTTTTTTGTTGCCAAAAATACCGTGTATCATACGAAAACATCACAGTTACGTGTTGTTTTACTTTTCGCACCCAGCATTGTTCATTACGCAGCATCTACTAAATCAAAAAAACATTCTATATTTTACCACAGGGGAAATTGAAAGGGGCAAAAAAACCGTTTTTTATATCAAAACATAAATTACGTGTTTTTTGACTTTTTCACACCCCGCATTTTCATTGACGCAGCATCTACTAAATCTTAAAACAGCAATTCTATATTTACCACAGGGAATTGAAAGGTGCAAAAAATATCGTTTATTATACCAAAACATAACATTTTTACTTTTTTTTTGATTTTTGGGGCGCACCCAGCATTGTTCATTAAAAGCGCATCTACAAAAAAATCTTAAAACAGCAATTCCAAAAATTCACCACAGGTAAATTGAAAGGTGCAAAAAAAAAACCGTTTTTTAAACCCAAAACATAACATTTTACTTTTTTTTTGACTTTTGCCCCCCAAAGAAATTTTTTGTAAATTAAAGCAGCATCTACGTAAATTTTAAAACCCAACAATTCTATATTCCCCCCACAGGTAAAATTTGGGAAATTCCCAAAAAATATTGTTTAAATCCCAAAAACATAACAGTTACGTTTTTTTTGGGACTTTTGCCCACCCCGGGATTTGTTGATAGACACCTTGTTTTTTAAAATTTTGAACCCAAAATTTTTTGTTTTGATTAGGGGGTTTGAAAAAGCGTGTTTTGCCGTCTTTTAATAAGAGCCCTTTCCCAAAAACTTTTCCCCATACCTTTCCTCAAATTTTATTTTTCTGAACATGGACAAATTTCAGGGGAAAGGGCGAGAAAAAGGGGGGGGTTTAGCAAAAGGAGGTAAGGTACGAGAAAAGGGGTCCCTTTCCAGGCGGGCAAAACCCACGCTTTGGCCAGCGGATCGCTTTTGGAAACCCGCCGGGCCTGCCATCGCTGGGTCAGGGCCCTGTGAATCTAAGTAAGGGAACATCGTCGCCAATCGCCCTTTTCAGTTTTAAAATTGCAACCTGCCATCTTAGCACCCTTCCCTCCTCGTCCCCCCGCAGCACGGCCCCACAAATGTCGTAAATCAGCATCTCAGCATCCGTCCAACTGAACCACCCCAAAATTTGTAAACCGTGAAACCCACCCCCTTTTGGAATAATCCCATTGTCAGAAGCCCCTCTTTAAAGGGAAAAAAAGGGGTTGGGGGTCAGAAGGCATTTTTAAAAAAATCAAAAGGGGATGATTTATTTGCTCGACCCCCCTTTTTTAACGGGTTTCCATCAGGGGAGGTAAGGAACCCGGGGTTAATCGGCAAAAATCCCGGGGTGGGCAACGCCTTTTCTTTTGCCCCTTGCTTGACCCCGCACTTCGGATGCAGAAATCAGGACGCCCCGGGTTTCACCTATTTTTGAGGGAAAAGATGATGATGACGACATTGCGGATCCATCGGGGTTTTTTTTCCGCAGAATTTGCTTGCACGCTTCACAGGGGGACGAGGGGGAAAGGGACGATGGGGGTATTTGTAAATTAGGGGTCCCCCCCAACAAAAAAGGGAGAGGGGGTTTTCGCAAAAACCCGGGCTTAAAAAGTTTCCCGCCACCCCCGGTCAGCGCAAACCGTCAAAAAGGGGCCCCATGCCTTTTCAACCGGGGCCCTTTTCTTTGAGCAAGCCCTCAAATTCACCCCGCGATGTCATATGCCCCCTTTTCCCGAAAAAACCCATAAGTAAGGCAAAAAACCTTTAAGGGTTTTTAACCACCCCCAACATTTCTATCCCATGCAGGGGGAATGCATGATTTTTAAAGGGAGGGAACATTTGGGCCAAAAAAGGGCCAAAACCGACCGGGGCCCCCAAAACCACTGTCACACCCTTTTGTCTCCCCCCCTTCCACCTCCTCCCCAACACAAAGCGTTCCTCAGCTGCCCAGGGTCCCCCCCAAATCATGATCGGGGGATCACCTCCGCTTCACCTCCACCGTCGCCCGAGAAACCCCCAAAACCCCCCGAGACCCATCCCACCCTTTCCTTCCCCATTTTTGAAAACCTGAAAACGCCAAAACAGCGGCCAGCCCCTACAGCCAGCCTTCTGTTTTCCCGGGTTTTTGGGAAAGCAGAAAAAAAACTTTTTTAAAACCCAAACCATCCCAAACCCAAAAGCCAATGTCGGCATTGCCAGGCTTTTTGGCCTTTGGGAAATGTTCCCTTTTCCCGTCTGGGGGAACAAAGAGGGGTTCCCCCAACTTCATGGCCCGGGCCTGCCCCCAATACCAGTTTCCCCAGAGAGAAAATTTCTTTCCAAAAAAAAGCTGTCCCCCCCTGGCCGGGCCAGGGTTTTTATCAAAAATTTTTCAAGCGCTTGCTGCCCCTGTGTCCGGAAAAGCCATCTCACCACCGACCCCTTACTAGTAAGCACGGCAAAGGGGGCTAAAACCTCTGTGCCCGCCCCCTTATAGCTGGGTGGATTCTTTTTGGGGAAAGGGACGGTGGCCTCGGGGCTCGGCGAAACCTTTTCAAAACCCGGGAGGGTTGCAGGGGCTTTTTCCCCCCCAAAGGCCCCTTTGGTTTTGGGAAACACGTCCCCAAGACCCCAAAAGGGCCTTTTTTAAAAATGAATCTTTTCTTTGGGGGCCCCGGTTCCACACACGGGTCAGGAGCTGTGGAGGGCTCTAAGCAATGAAAACCGAGCACGGCGGGGGGTGACAAAAAACCTTGTGCCAGGCAAGGTGGGTGTGCGATAACGGGCGAAATCTCCCGGGCCGGGGCCCTTTTAAACGGTAGGCTGGAGCAAAAACCCCTTTTCCTGGCACATGTCATTAATTTTTGTCGTCCAAAAATTTTTCTAAGGTAGCCCCCCCCGGGTCGGGACTCCGGGCTGAAGAAGGCTCGAGGCCCTGATTTTCGCATTTCCCGGGCCATTCGAAACCCTCTTCATCCCCCCGGGGCTGCGTTGCAGCGTCAGCTCGGCCTCCCCGTAAACCCGGGCTCATTGATGCGTGGCAACACCGGGAAAATTTCCACCCCCCCACATGCTCCGGGCGATTGTGGCAGCAGCGCAAGCCATTACCAGTACAAAATAACACAGGGCCTGACAAGCAGCGGTAGGGAAAACCCGGGGTTTTTAAACCCACCGAGAGGGGGCGGGGTAAAGGGGCTCTCACCATCCTTGCCATTTTTGGGAAGAAGCCACCAAAAGGGTCATTGCGGACAATGCCCTTTTGTCAGCATAAGAAATTGTGGTAATCAAAATTTCCCTGGAAGTTTCATTGACACCTGAAAAAACATGTCCCCCAGCAACTAGGAGGAAACGGACACAGATCCCGGACCGGAGCCTTTCCTCCCTCAAATCCAAAAGGGCCCGACAGTTTAAACAATTTCATGGGCCCTTCATTGGGCATTGTTCGGGGTCCAGAGCTATGCAAAGCTGGGGGCTTTCACTCTCAGGGGCATCATCTAAAGGCAAGTCGGGGGCTTTTGTTGAAGCTGTGCCGAGGCAGCGGAGGAGGAGGAAGGAGGTATTCCTAAAAACCCAATTTTTCCCGATGCCCCTGCCTTGAAAAGAGGTTGGCACGAATTTGAGGCGGGGGAAAGGGAAGATTAGAAAGACATTTTTGCTAGTGCCCCTCGACCCAAGGTTTGGGGAAATAAAAGGCCCCCATCTCTCACATGGGGTTTTTGGGATGCTCCTTTTTCCCCCCAACTTTGTTTCCCTCGGCTTTAAAAGGCCCCTAAAAATGAACAAAGTTACTGGGGGGCCACCCTCCTTTGGACCCCCTTACAAAACAAAAACCCAAGCACTTCCCCCCCCTTCCCCCCCCCCCAAATAGAGAGTAAAATGCAGGAAAGGGAGACCTTGCTGTTTTTAATAAAAGGAGAAAATCGGGTTTGCTCTGCTTCACGTTCCCCAAATGTCACGGTGGAACAACATCAGCGACGTGACAGCAGAAAGTGCCAAGTAGGCTAAACCCGGGAAACAGCAGGGAAGGGGGCAGAAGCCTAATGGTTACCTTTTGGGAAACTTTGTTTTTTCCCCCTCACCAATTCAAGCAATGCAGGCAACACCCAACACACAGAGATTTATCTTAAGATCATGGGCAAGGACTTCTGCGTCTCAAAAAACCGATGTTTTTGCATGTGTTTTCCCACCCAATAGACTTCTGGGTAACCAAAAAGGGCAATGGCCCGAGCTTTGGGTCATCAAAGCCCTAAGAGGTTTTTTTCCTGCCCAGCAGCCCAACCCTCCGGCTTTCCACAAAATAATTTGGATCGGGTTTTACTTTCATCAAGAAAAACAGGGGATTGGAAACTCTAATATCTTTTAATGAGTTTGGGGCCCCCAAATTTCCCAGGGCACCGATTAGTTGCCGGGGCTACTTTTACAAAACCCCTTTTTAAAAAGAAAAGGGCCTCTTAAAAAATTTTTTTTTTAAAAAAAAACGTTTTTTACTGCAATTTTTTTTTCTCTTTTCCCCAAAAGTTCAATTTTTCTGGTTTTTCTGTGAGGAGACAAAAAAGACAGCAAGGTTTTATGACAACACCGTATTCCATTTACTCCTTTTATCTTAAAGAAGTTTTCCGCATTGTCAATAGTTTTGAGGGCCCTGTTTCTGTGAGATACAGCTTAATTATGGTCCTTTTGGGAACCCAAAAAGTGGCTTCTAAGTGGGATTTTTTCCCCCACAAAATTTTTTAAAAGGGGGCTGAGAATCATATTTAAAATTTTTTGGGGTCATGTAGGCTGTGAGATACAGCAATAATCCAAAGGTCCTTTGGGAAAAAAATGTGGCTTCCCAAGGGGGGCTTTTCTCCCTCCCCCAATTTTTTAATTTGTGGCGAAAAAGGTTTTTTTTAAAATTTTTTGGGGTCATGGGTGCTTTGAAAATGCAGCAATACTAAAAGTCCTATTAAAAAAAAAAAGTTGTTTCTAAAAAACATTTTTCTTCACAATTGTCAAAATGGCTCATGGGCATGCTTTTGAAATTTTTTGGGGGGCATTTTGCTTTTAAATTCAGCAATTTCTACAGGTCCCCCATTCGAAAAAAAAATTTTTTTTTTTAAAAGACATTTTTTCTTCCCCAATTGTCAAAATTTGGGTCATTTGGGCATGCTTTGAAAATTTTTGGGGGGGTTTGCTTTTACATGCACTACACAAAGGTTTCCCATTTTGAAAAAAAGTTGTTTCTAACAACTTTTGTTCTTCACAAATTTTCCAAAAAGGGTCAAGGTCATGCTTTGAATTTTTTTGGGGATTTTTTTGTGACATTCCCGGGTATAGTTTCAGGCCTATTCAAAAAATGTTGTTTTTCTAACAGACATTTTTTTTTCTTCACAAAGTCCAAAGTGGCTCAAGGGCCCTGCTTTGGGAAATTTTTTGGGGGCATTTTGCTGTGACCCTGCAGCTATACAAAAGGGGCCTATTTAAAAAAATGTTTTTCCTAACAGACATTTGTTCCTTTACAATTACAAGAGTTTTCAAAGGGGGATGGTCTGTCCCGAAACAAGGGAATAAATTTGGACACTTGTTAAAGGACACATATTCAAAATGATTGGGTTTTTGCAAATCTTTTTTCATACTAAACAATCCCCGTAAATTGGGGACAAAAACCCCCTTTAAAAAACAATTTAAAAAAAAGGAAAAAAAGGGCAGGGGGATTCCATCCTATTTTAAAATGGGGTTTTTTTTAGAATTAAAGTACAAAAAAACTGCATGTACAAAATAAACGTTTTAAAAAAAAACCCTGGTTTTTTAAACCAAAAGGGGGGTAAAAGGAAAACTTTACCAAAATTTGGTTTTTTCAGGGGGAAAAGGAGTTTTAGCACGGGCAGAGAACAAAGTAAAAGAGACCTTTCCTCCAGCACGTTGGTAAAATGAAAAAAGAATGCCAAATAAAGGGGACCCCGGGTGTAAAAAGGGGCGTTTTAAACCCCCAAGGGATTTCCAATTTAAGCTCAATTGGTCCACACTCATACGGGGGGGGACAAGCGCTAAACCCCGGTATTTTTCTGTGTACTGAGGAAGGCTGGAGTTTCTCAAAAAACTTTCCCCTTCCCACACTTTTGCTTCAGCCCCACAGTTTTTTGGGTTTTCTGCATCAAACAGGGCTTTTTTAAACCGCATGTTTTAAAAGATTGAACGGACCCCAGCCTGGGCTCTCAACCCCAACCCACTGTAACTCCGGGCCCCGGGTTTTGCGTGGGCCCCGGACAGGGATAGTCAATGTCCTGAAACTAAAAAGGTGGGGTTTTAAAAAACTTCCTTTTTTTTCCCCACTTTTTTAAAAAAGGGGGGGCATGCAGGTTTTTGGGGGGCATCCTTTTGGCCCGGGGCAGGGATATTTTAGTGTCCATTTCAATTTAAAAGGGGGTTTTAAACATACTGCCTTTTTGGGGAATTTCTTTAATTTTTTTGATGCAGGTTTTTAAGGGGCAGGCTTGGTACAAGAAAAGGGGATGTGAATGGTCTGTGACCTTTTTTTTTGGGGACTTTTATAACCTAAAAATGTGTTGCCTAAATGTAGCACGTATCCCCTTTGACTGGTTTGGATGTTAATTTCCCGCCTTTTCTCCAGCCTTGGTTTTTGGGGGTAATAATTAAGGGGTTTTGCTCTCCCCCTAACTTTAATTGGGCACGGGTCATAACGACGCTCACTATCGAAAAACCTTATCGATAGCGCCCGACAAACGACTATCGATTTGAACTCGATAGCCAACCCCAAACGCTCAACACCCATGTGGGGTTTTACATTTTTTGGGGAAAAGTTTGGCTAAAAGTAAAATTCCCGCATATCAGGGTGTGGGTTTAAACCCCATTCACGGGGGTATTCTTGTATCTCCCTTTTTTTAGCACAGTTTCTTTCATGGGTTTTTACTACAGGGGAAACCCTGTGGAATTTTTCCTTTCACCCTGAATTGCAAAAAATCCAGGTTGGAAGGAACAGTGTCATATAAGCTATGACACAGATTCCCATTAAATATAATGGAATGCTATCCACACAGTTTTCAGGTGGATTTCAGTCTGGAAAGCATGCAGATTTCTATGTTGTATCCGTGTGTTTTTTGTATTGATAATCACCATGTTATTGGGGCCTAAAATGTTAGCCTTGAAACCACTACTAGAGATTGGCGAATTGATTCTAACGAAGTGGAATTCTTTAGAATTTCAGGAAAACTTTGATTCTGAACGAAGTCGAAGTTTGGGGTAATTCGCCTGAACGAAGTGTGTTTTTAATTAATAAAATGGCTGCGAGCACATGGCGTTACATGAGGCAAAGAACTCTGGGAGGACGAAGGGCATAGCCTACATGACATGTGCAGAGATGAAGCCAATCAGAGATCGGCAGGATTCTGTGACGTCACCGCACTATATAAGTCCGGGCGCGACGCTGGGAGCTCATACCGCTCTCACTGTACTGAGTAGGGAAGGTGCTGCCACGGCTGCTTATGATATCTCTTACTAAAGAACGCATTTTTATACAGCGATTTTTGGGGGGTGTCACAGCTTGTCTCAGAGACTGCTGCTCTTACGTTCTAATTCTGATTTTTGTGGGGTATTGGAATGAAGTCCATGTGCTCCAATGCAGCTGCATATACATTTTTAAAAGACCTCTGCTCACAGCACATTGAATATCCAAGGGTTATCTAAGCCTGTTCCTGTTGTATTCATTTAAAGAAACAGCGTTTTTACAATCCAAATACCACTTCATTTTTGGTTGCGCATTTCTTTTGCGCAATTTACATCCAGGGGTTAATTAAGCGTTGTTCTGCTGTTGTGGTCACTAAAAGAAACGTTCTTTTTCAACGCCAAAAAAGACATTTTTCCTGTAGCATAATTCACAAGCGAAGGTTAATTACAAGTTTTTCTGTTGTTGTGTACCTTAAAATGCACGCCATTTTAACACGCTACAAAGCTGGTAATTTTTGGTTGCTCATTTCTTTTGCGCAATTTACATCCAGGGGTTAATTAAGCGTTGTTCTGCTGTTGTGGTCACTAAAGAAACATTCTTTTTCACCGCCAAAATAGACATTTTTCCTGTAGCATAATTCATAACCGAAGGTTAATTACAAGTTTTTCTGTGTTTGTGTACCGTAAAATACACGCCATTTTAACACGCTACAAAGCGGGTAATTTTTTGGTTCTCATTCTTTTGCGCAATTTACATCCAGGGTTAATTAAGCGTTGTTCTGCTGTTGTGGTCACTAAAAGAAACGTTCTTTTTCACCCCCAAAAAGACGACATTTTTCCTGTAGAAATAATTCATAACCGAAGGTTAATTACAAGTTTTTCTTTTTGTTCCGTAAAATACACGTTTTTAAACGCACAACAGGTAATTTTTCTGGCCATTTCTTTTGCGCAATTTACATCCAAGGGTTAACTCAAGCTTGTTACTGGTACTTTGAGTCATAAAAGAAATCATTCTTTTTCACCGGCCAAGAAGAACATTATTCTTAGCAAATTCATAACCGAATTTTTAATTAAGCCTTTTTGTGCTTTTATTTTTCAGTAAAATACCAGTGTTTTTTAAACGAAAAAAATTCAAGAAAATTTTTCCTGGCCTTTTTGTGGGGGCCAATTTTACCCAAAGGGGTTCCCCAAAGCTTGTTACTGGGTCATTTGGAGCAAATACGTATTTATCATATGCAGATACTCACAACATGTCTGTACATTTAGAACAAACAGAAGTCAGACAGAGAGGTGCAGGCTCTTCAAACCTGCGAGTGGCAGTGGCACAAACATTCCTGGAGCAGGCCCAGGTGGCAGCACAGCAAGGGGACGTCGCAGCAGGGGTCACTCGGTGAGGCCACAACTGCCGCTGTCATCTAGCGGCAGTGTGTTGTTAAGCAACCCAATGGGGGTTCTTCAGCGCTCACGTACTACTGCCGCGGCTGCTGGGAGAAGGTGGGGGGGTAGGAGCAGTACCAGCTCCATCAGCAGCAACCTAAGTCTGGAGTCACTGATGAGCAGCTTCCTTCACCCGCCTAGTGAGGAGGGTAGTCGCCAGCAGCCCCAAACAGCCAGGACCTGGAGCAGACCCTGAACCAACAGTGGTGGGCCCACTTTTGGGCAGCACTCTGCCACCCCAGTTAGTAGATCCGCTGGACTACTGGGCAGTCCAAACTGGATGTGTGGGCCCCCAACTTGCCGAGTTTTCAGTGGAGAAGCTGTCCTGCCCGGCCAGTAGTGTGGCATCAAGCGGTGTTCAGTGCGGCGGGGGCCATCGTTACCCCAAGGAGAACCCGCTTGTCCACGGGAAATGTGGAATGACTGACCTTTGTCAAGATGAATCCGGCGTGGATTGGCCATTATTTCCACACACCAATGCCTTAGGCGTCAGACTACATCAGCCATAACGCCTCACCCAAACTGTGAAAAATAAGTCTGGGTTCAAACTACCTGCCTCAGCCACTATTCTGATGCCGCCACCCACCTGATGCCACACATCTGCTGCCAGTTTCTCCATCTGCCACCAACCATGTTTACCAGGGACTGGTATTGCCACCTACCTCCACACTCTGTCATTGTGCCACTCTATGACCTCATGCTGCTGCCGTGCCCTCCACACTGTGTCATTGTGCCACTCTGTGGCCTACTACTCTTTTGCCACCTCCAGAATGTCATTGTGCCACTGTCTGAGCTCATGCTGCTGCTGTGCCCTCTACACTGTGTCATTGTGCCACTCTTTGGCCTACTCCTGTTTTTGCCACCTCCAGAATGTCATTGTGCCACTCTGTGACGTCATGCTGCTTTGGCTGCCGCCGTCACCTCCAAAACCCTGTAATTGTGCCACTCTCTGACCTCATGCTGCTGCTGCCGTCACCCTCCACTCTCTGTCATTTTGCCACTCTTGGCCTACTACTCTTTTCCACCTCCAGAATGTCATTGTGCCACTGTCTGACTCATGCTGCTGCTTGGCTGCTGCCGTGCCCTCTACACTGGTCATTGTGCCAAATCTTGGCCTACTCCTGTTTTTGCCTCCTCAGAAGTCATTGTGCACTGCCTGACCTCATGCTGCTGCTGTGTGCTGCCGTCCCTCCACACTTGTCATTTTGCCACTGTCTGACCTCATGCTGCTGTGGCCGTCACCTCCACTCTCTGTCATTGTGCCACTCTGTGGCCTACTAATGTTTTTGCCACGTCCAAAAAGCATTGGGGCCCCTGTCTGACCTCATGCTGTTTCTGTGCTTTCTGCCGGACCTACACACTCTGTCATTGTGCCACTCTGTGGCCTACTCCTGTTTTTGCCACCCCCAGAATGTCATTGTGCCACTCTCTGACCTCATGCTGCTGTGGCTGCTGCCGTCACCTCCACACCTGTCACTGATTTTTCCACGAGCTCTCGCTTGTTTTTTTCAGCTTTCACTCCCCATGACTTTATCAGGCTACATTCCCGCTTCATTTTTTTGGTCATTTTTGCCCTTTAGGCCCGGGAAAGCGATTCTAAGAGCGGGGGCAGTCATCTGCGGTCATACTAAAACACAACATTGTATGAAGAACCAAACCAATTTCCTCTGCATATTTAAGCAGGGCCACAACGTTCTAACAGCACCCTCAGGCCTGAGAGCCTGGAAAAAACTGTTTTTTAATGCGATTCGTCCCGAAGCATTCGGACCGAAACCAAATTTTTGTCGGAAAATTCGGCGAAGTCACCAAAATCGAGTTTTTGAGAAATTCGTCCATCTCTAACCACTACCTTGTATACCAGATTATTGACTACCGTTTTTTTCCTTCCTCAAGCTTGAATATGGAAAGAACATTTAAAATTTTATTGATATTATTGATATTAATGTCTGTATCTTCATTGTTAATTCATTACTTGTTCATTCTTTTCAAGCATAAAGGGGAACATTTACTTTTATAAAACTTGAATCTAACTTGAACTTAGCTTAAGCCTGCAATCCCAATTTTCAGCAACCAATATTTCCAAAATTTATTTTGTCATCACTTACAATGGTGTCTGAAAGTTTGTGAACTCTTCAAAATGTTCTATATTTTTGCATAATTTTGACCTAAAGTTGTTTCAGATTTTCACAGATATTTGATATCCGATCATTTTCCTCAATAACTAAATACCAAGTCTAAAAAATTTTATTTGTTTGTTTTGATCAAATTTTATCTGCTTCAAAAACTTTTTGTAGTTTTAAACTGAAATGCATGCATTTATATAAAAAATTCTGAAGGGGTTTACAGATTTGGAAACTCCATGGGGTATAAACTATCAAGGAGCTACCCACCCCTCCACCATCCTGGCTTTCTGATGGCTCAAGAAAGTGATACTGATTCCGGTGTTATTTTAAAAACTGTTTCAACATATTTTAAAAAAAGGATGGTTTAATTTCCCATTTTATAGTTAATACTTTACCGTGCTTTTGGTATTCCTGTTAATTCCCCCCAAACCTGATTCTGAGGAAGTTAAAGTGAGGGTTTTGCTTTCTCAAATAAAAACCGGGATAAATTTTTTATAAAAACGGGATTCGAATACAATTTAAAAAAACATATTATGTTTACTTTTATTTCTAAAGTTTTTTGAAATTTCCAAAAAAAAGAAAAATTTGACCCCCCTTTTTTTTTTAAAAGTTTATTTTCCTTTTTATCCGGGGCTGTAGTTTTTAAACATATTTGCAAAACTTTTTGTACGAAAAGCCTCCCAAATTTTTTTGAGGTAAAGGGCCAGACTCCGCTACCCATCCCCACCTGCCTCGTCCAGGAATTGACTGACTCTGCCGGGGTTTTATAAAAGTCGCACAAACCTCAGCTCTGGTACAAGGAAGAGGCGGATGGATCGTTTCCCTCCTGCCCCCTCCCCTATATTTTTCAGCGCTCATTTTAGGGTTTCCCCCCCCCTTTTAAAACCCGGCCCCCTTGACGGGTGGATCCCTCGGGTTGCGCTCTGCCGCCGAGGAGACCCTGGATTGCGTGCAGGTAAGCAGTGATGAGTCCCGCGCTTCACAGTCAGCAGCTCCGGGCCCGGAAAGCGCGGGGCCGAGGTGAGTCTTTTTGTTATTTTAATTTGCTAAAGGGGATCTATGATACATGGGCATTTTTCGGCTACAGGGGCATCCTGGTACAGGGTGCATCTATGGGTTTCAGGGGGGGGGTCTACTGGCTACAGGGGAGCATAATGGGTACAGGGGGGCATCAACTGGGGGCCCCCACAAGGGGGGGATCTACGGCTACAATCAGGGATTACTGGCACAGGGGGGATCACTTAAACCAGGGAATTATGCTACAGGGGCACTACTGCTGCAGGGGCTCTACTGGCCAAGGGGGGTATACTGGGTACAGGGGGGATCAAAATGGCTACAGGGGGGAATTTCGGGGTACAGGGGGCATCTACGCTACAGGGACATTACTGGAAGAGGGCTTACTGGGTCAAGGGGGGGGCATCTACTGGCTACAGGGGGCATCATGGGTAAAGGGGGATCTACTTGCTACAGGGGCATCACTGGGTATGGGGGGGATCACTGGCTACAGGGGGGCATCACTGGCTACAGGGGGCATCAATGGCTGCAGTGGGGGATCTTCTGGGTACAGGGGGGTCAACCCCG
>JAODAL010070086.1:0-16075 GCA_025379985.1 Phyllomedusa bahiana
GACCCCCTAAGAGTGTGTAATGTTTGCAAAATAACTTTCTTATTAAATATTTATTTTTATTTTAGTTTTTATACACTTTTTTAAACTTTTTTTAAAATTTTTTTATCCCATTAAGGGATAACGATTAAACCCTTTTCGACTTCCGGTTCCGGCGCCATCATGGTGTGAAGCTTCAGAGACGGGCTCCAGAGTACGAGAACATACCCGACAGGCTTTAATCACCGATCTGCAGCACCCGGTAGCGGAACACCTTCCCTGCACCTGTGGCCACTGCCAGCACTGCACTGGCGGAGTTTTGGGGCTGGCACTGGAGCGGGGAGTGTGAGACACGGAGCGCGGCTGGGGACTTGCGATACCAGCCGCCATTTTACACATGCGGCGTGACCGCAGCGGTGCCTGCAGCTTAGACGCCGAGCCGGCGGAGCGGCAGCAACGGCGGAGGAGAGTGGGACTTGGGAGAGCGGACATTAAGGAGCAGAGGTGAACTATTATTGCTGGATAGCGGGGGAGCCGCCGTTCGACACGGGGAGGCAGCCCAAAGCCAAGATACCGCCGCACTTCTGGACGCAGTGCCACTAGGTGGGAGGCCCTGGGTCATTATATCGCCACAGTCTGCAATAGTCAGCCCTCCGGCTAAGACACCTGGTTAAACAACCTGTGCATGCAGGCGGGAGATAGAGGCTGTACACAATAGCAGCCTTCTGGAAGCGACATTACTGCAGGGCTCACCGAGACTTATAAGGGAGCCTCTGCTACTCTGTCAGCCTGAAAAAGTACTCTCAAATTCTCAGAAACTCTCAGAGTTTCTGAATAACTGATGGCCTTCTAATCTTCAACACAATACAGAGACAGAGTGCATGGAAAGAGCTCCCAAACTATAAAGTTCACCCAGCATTGAACGGGTCTTTAACAACAAATCTGACATAAGCATTAACCTTTGCTCATAATTGAGTATTTGGTACACCAATCTAGGTGTTGAGGACTGTTCACCTTATAAGGAAAAATTCTTACACAAAATGGGCCGCAACAAGAACCTTGTTCCAAAACAGCAAGAATCTTGTACAGAAAAAAATTCCCCATCCCCCCCAGAAAGCAAAACTTTCTGAAGCCATGGATGATACTCTTCCGCTGGATGACGGGGGTTCCCCCAAAACGCCTGTAAGAGAGCTCGCTCAAGCTGGCCACACACATGAAGACCCTACAGATCTGACTAGTCTCACTCCCATGAATTTTAAGGCACTAGCCACTGAAGTGGCACGGCAAATATCAGTGGAGATACAGGCCACGTTAGCAGCCACAATATCTCAGATGTTTTCCCAAGTTCAAACGGACATTAAGGTTCACTCTGAACGTCTGGAAGTGCATGATAGTCAAATTAGTGACCTACAAGGCGAAGAAACAAAAGCCAGAGTGGCACTTCAGGCTGTTGTCCAGGAGAATAAGCGACTTAGCGAAAAAAATTGACGATCTGGAAAACAGATCCAGACGAAATAACCTGCGAATCCTAGGTATACCTGAAACAATACCTGCCAAAGACCTTGCCATGCTCTGCGAGAGAGAATTACCAGAAGCGCTGGGCCTTGAGCATATTTGTAAAGTAGAAAGGGCACATCGTCTCGGTCCAGACCTTAGAGGGGGCCCACAATCCACTACGGACTCTTCAGTTCCTGCAGCTCTGAGGAACAGGCCTCGTCAAGTCATCGTAAAGTACTTGGACTTTACAGACAAAGCGAACATCTTACGTGCCTTCAAGCGGCTTAGATCGGACTTAATGTTTAAAGGGAGGAAAGTACTAGTCTTTGAAGACTTTTCTGCTGAGGTGGTCAGGAGGCGCAGGGCCTTCTCATCTGTCTGTTCTGAATTGTTTCACAAGCAAATATGCTTTGCTCTGTTGTATCCGGCTATCCTGCGGATCTTTCACAAAAATGGAACCTCTTTCACAAAAATGGAACCTCAATTCATAGAGACTCGCCCAAAGTGGATGAGATCCACGCCGAGATGAGGAAGAGGGAATCAGGAAATACACGTGCCACTAGGTCATCAACTCCTGAGCATCCAAAAGAACAAAGGAGGAGACGTACCCTTGAAATGGACGCGTAAATTGCTTCTCTGATAATTTGGTTTCTATATTTCAGAAAGGGTGTTGTAGGACCGGGAACACTAGATTTACTATATAACTCTCGTTCTCCTTGAGAGCTCGTTGCGATATCTGTTTGCGTTTAATGAGAAGTCTTTTCTTCTTCCTGTTCTTTAGAACCATGATGGAAAAAAGTGAGGTCACTTCGCAACAGCCCCAAGGCGATGAGAGCCCTAGGTTTTCCTATTTGGGGTGCAATTGGCTCTGTTCACAAAGATTGTTAAGACTTTATTTCTGTTGTCTGAGAGCCGTAGTTACAAATTTTCAAGATATGTTGTTAATATTGTTTACTCTCCACCGGGTGTCAATGTCTCTTGCATTACTGACATTTCCAACATGAAGATTGTTTCATGGAATGTCAAAGGTCTCCCTTCCCCTGAAAAAAGACGGATGGTTATCCGCCACCTGAAGCGGTTGGGTGCGGATATTGCTTTTCTACAGGAAACACACTTACCGGAAAATGATTTTCACCGATTAAGCTGCTTATGGCCGGGCAAGGTATACGGGTCTCCTGCGGTGGGGGGGCAAGGCAGGGGTTATCACACTAGTGCACAGAAATTTTAGGGGGCAGGTAATACACCAGGAACACGACACAGCAGGGAGGTGGTTACTGGTTAAAATGATCATTGATGGAGATTGTTTCTCGATATATAATGTATATGGTCCTAATGTGGGAGGTTCCACTTTTTTTGCGCAACTAGAGACCAAAATTGCCCAGGATTCCTCAAGTTGTAAAATTCTGGGAGGTGACTTTAATACAGTTATCTCCCCACTAGAGGACAGAAAACGGGAAGCTGGTTTGAACTTCACTACGACTAGTGGAGTGACGTACCTGGCAAAATTGGTTGACAATTTGAGCTTAAAAGATCCCTGGCGACTCTTGCATCCGGACGAAAGGGAGTTTTCCCATTTTTCTCATCCCCACAACAGCTGGTCGAGGATCGATTACATATTTGTGTCAGGCCCTCTTCTTCGGCGTGTGGGGGAGGCAGAGATGGGAGACATGGTAACATCCGACCATGCTCCGGTTATACTCACCCTCCTGGATAGTTTTCCTCGGGGAACTGATTACATTTAAATCCAGGATGAGGAATTCCAAAATAAGCTGCGAGGTTGGTGGCTTGAATTTCAATCGGATAATTCAATACATGAGGATTCCCCACAACTATTCTGGGACACGGCGAAGGTAGTGATACGAGGGAAATTGATTGCTTATATGTCTGGTTTAAAAAAAAGAACGCATGACCAAGTTAATCTATTGAGTACCAAACTACGGAAGGCATATACTGAATTTGTAACTGACCCCTCAGACAATAATAAAAGTGAATGGAAACTGGCTAAGCAAACCTATGATAATTGGCTAGCACGAAAAGAGCGCTTAAAACATTCCCAGGTCGAAGAGAAACTTTTTCGTTTTGGCAATAAGCCAGGGAAACTACTGGCGAGATTTGCGAAAGGTGCACGTCACAAAGCGTCTATCTCCTTTGTGCGGGATTGTCAGGGAGTAATACGCAATAAAGGACAGGAGATAACGGAAATATTTTGATCTTTCTATTCTAAACTTTATTCTGATGAGAAATTAGATGATAGAGCTTCCACGGATTGGCTGAGAGGGGTAAATATGCCAGGACTTTCAGCAGAGGAGCTTTCTATGTTGAGTCAGCCTATTACCACTCCGGAACTAGGAGCGGCCATTGCCAAATTAAAAAACAATAAAGCACCCGGACCAGACGGATACTCAGGAGAATTTTTTAAAATATTATCACCCCAAATTACCCCAACACTTATGAACCTGTTTAATTCCTACTTACAGGGAGCGCACATACCTGTCACTACCAATACCGCGCATGTAATAGTGATACCGAAGGAAGGGAGGGACCCCACGTTGGCAGTTTCCTATCGTCCTATTTGATCAAAATCAAAATATGTTTCATAGTTTGTAAGGCTGAAAAAAGACGAGACGTCCATCCAGTTCAGCCTGTTGTGCTAAGGTGTTGATCCAGAGGAAGGCAAAAAACCCCAATGAGGTAGAAGCGAATTGTTCTCATTTTAGGGAAAAAATCCTTCCCGACTCCAATCTGGCAATCGGAAAAATCCCTGGATCAATGACCCCTCTCCAGAATCCTAGACACGATAACTTGTTATATTATTATGCTCCAGAAATGCATCCAAGCCCTTCTTGAACTCTGTTAGTGAATTCACCATGACAAGTTCCTCTGGCAGAGAGTTGCACAGACTCACTGCTCTTACAGTAAAGAATCCCTTTCAATGTTTATGTAGAAACTTTCGTTCCTCAAGACGTAGAGGATGCCCCCTTGTTCTAGATACAGTCCTGGGTATAAATAAATCTTGGGAGAGATCTCTATATTGACCTTTGATGTATTTAAACATATTTATTATGTCCCCCCGAAGCCATCTTTTCTCTAAACTAAATAACCCCAATCTTGCTAATCTTTCTGGGTACTGTAGTCCCCCCAGTCCTTTTATTATTTTGTTGCCCGCCTTTGTACCTGTTCAAGCTTTACAAGTGTTTTCCTGTGCACTGGTGCCCAAAACTGTACACACTGTTCCATTTGGTGTCTAACCAGTGACTTGTATAACGGGAGAATAATGTTCTCATCATGTGCTTCTATGCCCCTTCTAATGCACCCCATGATCCTATTTGCCTTGGCAGCTGCTGTCTGACACTGGCTGCTACAATTAAGTTTACTGTCCACCAGGATTCCCAAGTCCTTCTCCATGTCACTTTTACCCAGCCTTTTTCCATTTAACATGTAGTCATGTAATGGATTTTTCCTCCCCATGTGCATAACCTGGCATTTATCTGTGTTAAACCTCATCTGCCTTTTCCCCTGCCCAGGCCAACAACATATCCAGAGCCCTTTGTAATAACACATTATCCTCGAAAGAGTTGATTACTTAAAAGAGCTTTTTATCGTCTGAAAAGATCGATATTTACTGTGCAATCCATGTGTAAGATCGTTAATGAAAATGTTGAAGATAGGGCCCTATACTTACCCTTGTGGTACCCCACTAGTAACAGCAATCCAGTCAGAGTTTGTACCTTTTATTTCTACCCTTTGTTTTCTATGAGTGTTCCAGTTGCTTGCCCACTTGAACACGTTTTCCACCAGTCCAAGCATTCTCATTTTACTTACCAAAATTTATGTGGCACCGTATCAAATGCTTTAGAAAAATCTAGATATATGACATCCAATGCCTCATCCCGATCCAGTCTAGCACTGACTTCCTCACAGAAGCTGATGAGATTAGTCTGACAGGACCGATCCTTCATAAACCCATGCTGGAACGGCGTTATACATTTATTTTCAGTGAGATACTCCAGGATAGCATCTCTGAGAAAACCTTCAAACATTTTACCCACAACAGAGGTCAAACTTACCGGCCTATAGTTTCCTGGATCACTTTTTGACCCCTTTTTGAATATTGGAACCACATTTGCTATGCGCCAATCCTTTGGGACATACCCGTTATTAGACAGTCCATAAATATTAAGAATAGGGGCCTATATATGACATCACTTAACTCCCTTTGGACACGTGGGTGTATGGCATCTGGACCAGGGGATTTGTCTATTTTAATATTCTTAAGACGGAGCTGCACTTCTTCTTTGGTAAAACAAGAAACTTTTAAGTTGTAGTTTACCTCATCCATCTGTTCAACAGGAAGCTCATCCTCCTCGGTAAATTTCAGTGGAGAAAAAAGTGTTTAATAGGTTTGCTTTTTTCTCATCGCCTTCTACTGTCTCTCCCTCAGTATTTTTCTTTAATTAATTTGGACCTCAAACTGATGGGGAAGATTATGGCAGACAGGTTGGCATAAGTCCTCCCTAGACTTGTAGGGTCACATCAGGTTGGGTTTGTTCAAGGACGCTCGGCCATTGCCAACATAAGAAAAGTCCTTCTGGTCTTAGATGAGATTAAGAAGTCACCTGCACTTTTTGCCGTTGATACTGAAAAAGCATTTGACAGCGTAGATTGGGGCTGGCTTGGCTTGGTATTGGATAAAATAGGACTCTCAGGTCCCTTCCGAACTTTCTTAGATTCTCTGTATAGGAACCCAGAAGCGAAAATAAGTGTCCCGGGGTTCATCTCCAGTTCTTTCCCTTTGAGATGGGGAACCAGACAGGGCTGCCCCCTTTCGCCCCTCCTTTATGATTTGGCAGTTGAACCTCTTGCACGGTCCCTGTTTTCGTCAGCCACGTTTGAGGGCATCACCATTAAACGACATGAACTAAAACTGGCGATGTTCGCTGATGACGTGATCTTCTTCATGGCTGACCCGGAAAGAGATCTTCGCTCCTTACTTGACCAGCTAAATGAATTTCGGTGGCATTCGGGTTTTAAGATAAATGTGAACAAGTCAGAAATCCGGGAGTATTCCTCTAGGTTTATGTCATCATTGATACAACATTCGGATCCGCCAGTACAAATAGCAAAATCCTATATTAAATACTTGGGGGTGCGGATTGGCAAGACGCCTGAGTCGCTATATCATTTAAACTATCCCCCACTGATTCAGAGGATTATCAAAGAGCCTGACAAATGGTAGAAATTGCCTCTCTCCCTCCTGGCGCGGTGTCATCTGGTGCGGATGATGAGCTTTCCCAAGCTTCTCTATCCACTCCAGACCATCCCCATGCTCCTCAAACACAGTGATGTACGTAGCATACAGTCAGGATTCACTAAATTTATTTGGGCTAGAAAAAAACCAAGAATAACAATTTTTAAACTAATGCTCCCCAAAACAAGAGGTGGAGTTAACTTCCCTGATATAAGAAAGTGCAATCTAGCATGCATAATGAGACATTGTGTTGACTGGATAAAGCATACCTCCTTTCACTCCAATTTTGACCTGGAGTCTCTTTACACTTCTCCATGGGATTTAACGGCCCTTCTACACACAAAAACCCCACTTTACCCCCAAAAGCTTTATCAAAGACCTCCATCTTATTTAGAGACACTAAAAGCCACATGGAAAGCCTGCCGTAAAATCTTTAGACTACCAGCTCTTTTAAGTAAATTCATGCCCTTAAAAGGGCCCTGCCAGAGATTACACAGAGTCCGGATGCTAGACATTTAAGTTTATGGAAAGAAAAAGGGATCCTCAGAGTTGGGGACTTATATGACAATAACACGCGAAAGTTTTTCTCATTTCTTAAACTGCAAGAACTTAAAGGGTTGCCCAGCTCACATTTCCTTACATACAGTCAGATTCTTAGTTTTCTTCGATCCAGAGTAGTGTACATGACGAGGGAATTTGGCCCAAATTCTTTTGATGACATGGTGGGCCCAGATCTAGCAGACATTCATCTGTCGTCAATCACTCTGCCATTGAGAAAGTCCTAGGGTTTAGAAGATTGGGAGATAAGCCCTTTAAGGGTGACAAAAGCGTTTCCAGACTGGATAAACTCAAGCGATGATAATAATAAGGATGGAAGAGGTCTTGACACCAGTTATAAAGAAAATGAGCGTGAGACGTCATTTTTCGTTTTTGATACACCACGGGCAACCTTTTTATGGCTTAATGTCCTCCAGCAAGTACTCACCAGGAAAGTGAAAACTGGCGATGTCGCTAAGTGTGGCGACATCCCAAAGCTGACATTTGCATGGTATAGTCGCATTGTCTTAAAAAATCAGGAACTATTTTGGGGCTCATATACAGGATATAATAAAAGAGAATGGGAATACTGGGTGCCGCTTCAGCCTAAGTGTTATATTTATTCCACAATTCTCTAGCTGCCTACAAGGCTTGAAAAGTTCTACATATTATTTTGCTCGCTGCAAAAAGGAGTTTATTGAATGTATGGCTTCAGCCAGAGCCGCCCAATGTCCAGGCGGTGTGGTCACTAGTACGACATTATTTGGACATGGATAAGATAGAGGTGGAGCTAGCTAAGGATTCTAAGACGGCAAGGGTTTTTTAAGAAATGGCATCCATTCATAGAGAGTTTTCTTTCGCCATCGGAGACAAGGGCATTGGTAAGGCCGTTTAGGGATACCAAGTGGTACTACGACAGAGGGCTCACTGGCAAATTGGGGATTTATGTTGTGGGGACATGATAGACGGATTCGGGTGAGAGTCTATACCAGAGGGAATGCGTGCGACCCAAGTGACATAACAGTTAAGTCGCCAGCTCATATAGACAGTCGCTCATGTTAGACACCTGGTGGAGATGTTTTGGTTTGTTAGTTCTATTTTATATTCAGCTGTTTTTCATATATATAATTGTACAACCAGATCTTTGCAGGAGATAGGATCTTGAGGATTCTTTCAGTATAGTCAATATCTTGTTCTAATTTGATATTAAAAAAAAATAAAAAAAAATGGAAGCATTTCTTTTTTAGGGCAGTGTTAGTATTGATAGGCCTAAGAAAATCTAAGAAGTCGACTGGTCTATATAGTAACGCATGAAAACAAGAGATGCAACCTAGCCTAATTTTTTATTTTTTCTTCCTTTCCTCCCTCTCCCTTGAAGGTTTAAATCTGTATTTTCTGTATCAAGGATTGATGCGAGTACATTGTTAACAGTCGGTTGTTGTATCACTTTTATCATTTGTTTGTCGACTTCAATAAAACAAATTTGGGGAAAAAAAAAAACGTTTCTTTTTTTACACTTAGTTTTAACATAAATTGGGAAACAAACCTGTAGCTCTCATAAAGGAAACAGGTTTTTGTCAATAACTAAAGATAATTACCTTTCCCAAATGGTAGAGGAAGGCCCTTCTAGACTTAATATTCACTAATAGACCTGACAGAGTAACAAAGGTTCAGGTTGAGGGGAACCTAGGAAATAGTGACCAAAATATAATAAATTTCCATTTATCCTTCAATAGAGTTTTTTGTTAAGGAGCTACAAAAACCCTGAATTTTAGGAAGGCTAATTTTATTCTGCTTAGGGATGCCCTAAACCGTATTGACTGGGACAAGGTTTTAAAAAATAGCAGAACAAATAATAAATGGGATAATTTTAAAACCCAATGTGGATCAATAGAGATGTCAAGAAGGCAATAAATAGCAAAAAGAAAGCTTTTCAACTACTAAAACAGGAGGGCAGTGAAGAGGCACTAAAAAGCTATGAGGAAAAAAATAAAATATGTAAAATAATGATAAAGGCAGTAAAACTGGAGACAGAAAGACACATTGCCATAGAAATTAAAACTAACCCCAAAATATTTTTTAATTACATAAATAGAAAAAACATTAAAACTTAAAATGTTGACCCTTTTAAAAGTATTGAGGGAGAGATTGTAGAGGGCGATGAGAAAAAAGTAAACCTATTAAACAATTTTTTCTCCACTGTATTTACCAAGGAGGATGACCTTTCTGTTGATGAGCAGAGGGATGAGGTAAACTCCAACTTAAATGTTTCTTGTCTAACCCAGGAAGAAGTGCATCTCCGCCTTAAGAATATTAAAATAGACAAATCCCCAGATCCTGATGGCATACACCAGCGTGTACTAGGAGAGTTAAGTAATGTCATAGATAGGCCCCTATTCTTAATATTTATGGACTGTTTAATAACGGGGTATGTCCCAAAGGATTGGCGCATAGCAAATGTGCCAATATTCAAAAATGAGTCAAAAAGTGATCCTGGAAACTATAGGCCAGGAAAGATTAACCTCTGTTGTAGGTAAAATGTTTGAAGGTTTTCTAAGAGATGCTATCCTGGTGTATCTCAATGAAAATAAATGTTTAAATGTATAACGCCATTCTAGCATGGGTTTATGAAGGATCAGTCTTGTCAAATTAATCTCATCAGCTTCTATGAGGAAGTAAGTTCTAGACTGGATCGAGGTGAGGCATTGGATGTCATATACCTAGATTTCTCTAAAGCATTCGATACTGTGCCACATAAAAGGTTGGTAAGTAAAATGAGAATGCTTGGACTGGGGGAAAATGTGTGCAAGTGGGTAAGCAACTGGCTCAGTGATAGAAAACAAAGAGTGGTAATTAACGGTACATACTCAGACTGGATCCCTGTTACTAGTGGGTCAGTATTGGGCCCTACCTACTTTAATAGTTATATTAATGATCTTACAAATGTATTGCACATTAGAATATCAATCTTTGAAGGTGATACTGAGCTCTGCAAAGTAATCAACACAATAGAGGATAATGAATTATTACAAAGAGATCTGGATAAGTTGGAGGCCTGGGCAGAGAAATGGCAGATAAGGTTTAACACGGATAAATGAACGGTTATGCACATGGGGAGGAAAAATCCATTACATGATTACATATTAAATGGAAAAACGCTGGGTAAAAGTGACATAGAGAGGAACTTGGGAATCCTGGTGGACAGTAAACTTAACTGTAGCAGCCAGTGTCATGCAGACGCTGCCAAGGCAAATAGGATTATGGGTTGTATTAAAAGGGGCATATAAGCACATGATGAGAACATTATTCTCCCATTATATAAGTCACTGGTTAGACCACACATGGAATATTGTGTACAGTTTTAGGCACCCGTGCACAGGAAAGACATTGTAGAGCTTGAACAGTCTCAAAGTCGGGCAACAAAAATAATAAAAGGACTGGGTGGACTGCAGAAAAATAAGCAAGATTAGGGTTATTAAGTTTAGATATATTAAAGGTTAATATAGAGATCTCTCTCAAGATTTATTTATACCCAGGACTGTATTTAGAACAAGGGGGCATCCTCTACGTCTTGAGGAATGAAGGTTTCTACATAAACATAATTCTTTACTGTTAGATCAGTGAGACTGTGGAACTCTCTGCCAGAGGAACTGTCATGGTGATTTCAATAACAGAGTTCAAAAAGGGTTTGGATGCATTTCTGGAGAGTAATAATTAGAGATGGGCGAATTTCTCAAAAATTTGGTTCGCCAGATTCGCCGAATTTTCGGCAAAAAATCGTTTAGACCCGAATTTATTTGCGGCGAATCATGTTAAAAAGGCCTGTAGGGTGTTGTAGAACATTGTGCCATGCTCAAATTTGCTTAGGGAGCATGGTTTAGTCTAGATACAGTGCTGTGTTTTAGTATGACACGCAGATAACAGCCGCTGCTATTAGAATCGCTTCACACTTCACTTCTCTGGGCAGTTACAGGGGCAAAACTGACCAAATAACTGAAGTGGGAACGCAGCCTGACAAGGTAATGTCAGCGCCAGCTGGAAAGAACCGAGCTGAGGGCCAAGATCCTACAATAGCGTCAAAGAGCGCACTCCTTTTACACCGACATCAGATGAATCCACAGATTATGACAGAACCTGTTCTGTTAAACGCCGATACATGTAGAGCCCCCCATAAAAGAGTGGAGAGGGTGTCGGCAGTAATTTTGCGTTGACATCACTGATAATTTTGCCCTTTCTTTGATCCGTCAGTGTCTACTTTCAATTGGTCAATAATCCATCAGTATTGCGAAAGCCAAAAACAAACAGGAGTTGATGACCAGTAAATGGGATATTTGCATGTCTTCTGTGTTCTGTATCTACTCCTGCTTTTGGCAACATAATCATCAGACAATCCTGATACTTTTCATTCCTTCTGATAGTTTAAAAGAAGGGGAAAACCAAACATAGTGGCAATGTCATAGAGTGGTGGAGGGTGGAAACAGCATTAGGAAACCACAGGGTGTTCGAGTGAGACAGTGGTCAGTTGGCAGCAGCATGAGTAGGCCACAGAGTGGCACAATCACAGAGTGTGGAGGTGGCAACAACATCAGTAGGCCACAGAGTGGCAAATGACAGGATGAGAAGGTGGCAGCAATATCAGTAAGCCACAGAATGGCACAATCACACAGTATGGAGGTGGCAGCATCATGAGTAGTCAACAGAGTGGCAAATGACAGGTTGAGGAGGTGGCAGCAAAATCAGTAGGCGACAGAGTGGCACAATGACAGAGAGTGGAGATGGCAGCAACATCAATAGGCCACAGAGTGACAAGTGACAGATGGAGGAGGTGGCAGCAACATCAGTAAGCCACATAGTGGCACAATGACAGTTTGTGGAGGTGGCAGCAACATCAGTAGGCCACAGATTGGCACAATCACACAGTATGGAGGTGGCAGCATCACGAGTTGGCCACAGAGTTGCACAATGACAGAGTGTGGAGGTGGCAGCAACATCAGTAGGCCACTGAGTGGCACAATCACACCGTGTGGAGGTGGCAGCAACATCAGTAGGCCACAGAGTGGCAAATGACAGGTTGAGGAGGTGGCAGCAACAGCAGCATGAGGTCGGAGAGTGGCACAATGACAAATTCTAGAGGTGGCAGCAACATCAGTAGGCCACAGAGTGGCAAATTACAGATTGTGGAGGTGGCGGCAGCATCAGAAGTCTACATAATGGCCTAGTGAAGAGTGGGGAGGTGAGTGGCAATACCAGTCCCTGGTAAAGATGATGGGTGGTAGATGGAGCAGCTGTCAGCAGATGCGTGGCATCAGGTGGGTGGCAGCATCAAAATAGCAGCTGAGGCAGGTAAGCTGAAGAATCCAGACTCATTTCTCAAAGTTTTGGGGAGGCGTCATGGCTGATCTAATTTGATGCCTAAGGCATTGGTGTGTGGAAATCCTGGCCGATCCACGCCTGATTGATCTTGACAAAGGTGAGTCTCTCCACATTCTGGGTGGACAAGCGAGTTCTCCTTGGGGCAACGATGGCACCCGCAGCGCTGAACACCCCCTCTGATACCATACTACTGGACGGGCAGGACAGCTTCTCCACTGCAAACTCGGCAAGTTGCGGCCACACATCCAGTTTGGCTGCCCAGTAGTCCAGCGGATCTTCTATGTGGGGTGGCAGAGTGCTGTCCAAGTATGGCACCACCTGCTAGTTCAGGGTCTGCTCCAGGTCCTGCTGCTGCTGCTCTCCTCACTAGGCGGGTGAAGGAAGCTACTCATTGCTCCGGACTTAGGCTGCTGCTGATGGAGCTGGTACTGCTCCTACCCCCACCTACCCACAGCAGCCGTGGCGATGAGGAACCTGCCCCAGTCGGACATGTTAGAGGATGGAAGATGGCACAGATAGGCAGTGGCCAACTGACTACATATGATTTCTCTATAGTACTTGAGTTTGTCCTCCCTCTCGGCAGGTGAAAAAAAGGCTCCCATTTTGGACCGGTCGTAAGCGTCCAACTGGGTGGAGAGCCAGAAGTTATCCCTCTGCTGGATGGAGACTATTCGGCTGACACTAGCCAGGCAAATCAGCATGCAGCGGGCCATCTGCGCAAGTGACTCTGAGGGATTTCCTGCCTCCATCTCCACTGTATACTGCCACGGTGCTTCTGGGTCATCTGCCTTGTCTTCCTCATCTCCCTCTACCTCCTCCGGCTGCTCCTGCTCCTCCTCTCCTGTCACCTGAGTAGAAAAACCACTCATTTCGCCAGACACTGCTTGTGCTCCAATGTCCTCCTCCTCCTCCAGTTCAGCCCCCACCAGACTCATGTGGCCGTGAGATGTAGTCGCCACATCTCCAGTCCCCTGACCAGACAGATTTTGCAGTATCTGTTCCAGGACATGAAGCAATGGAATGATGTTATTCATCCCGTAGTCCTGGCAACTGACAAATAACGTGGCCTCTCAAAGGGCCTGAGCAAACGGCAGGTGTCACGCATGAGCTGTGACATCAAAATTAAACAAGGGAGTACTCCTGTCTGCTTGGATCATCAAAAAATCATTAATGGCCTTTCTCTGTTCATACAGTCGGTCCAACATATGAAGGCTGGAATTCCAACGGGTGGAAACATCGCATATCAGCCTATGTTGGGGGAGGCCGTTCTGCCGCTGCAGCTCAAGGAGGGTGTGCTTGGCTTTGTAGGAATGGATGAAGTGCATGCACAGTTTCCTGGCCATTTTTAGAATGTCTTGCAGATGGGTGGAAGACTTGAGGAACCGTTTGACAACCAGATTGAACACGTGCGCCATGCAGGGCGCATGGCTCAGCCCTCCTCGGTGCAGCGCGGACACCATGTTCCTTCCATTGTCTGTCACCATGGTTCTGATTTGCAGTTGTTGAGGAGAAAGCCACACATTGATTTCGTGTTGCATGACGCGGAGCAGTTCCTCCCCTGTGTGACTTCGTTCGCCCAGGCAAACCAGGTGTAGAACTGCGTGACACCGCTGTGCCCTGCACATGTGGTATGATGGAGCAGCACTTAGACTTGTGGAGGCTGAGGTGGTGGTGGAGGAGGAGGCGGACATTGGCGCAGGATCAGCAGTTTGACAACGTGGAGGAGAAAGTGGCGTCTCCTGTCCAAGTTGCTGGTGTGGCTGGGCAGGAAGCACATTCACCCAGTGGGCCGTAAAGGACATGTACTGTCCCTGACCGTAGTTACAGCTCCACACGTCCCTGCTGCCGTGCACCTTGGAAGACTCCAATAGGCCCACCTACTGTTCTACATATTTGTGCAGGGCTGGTACTGCCTTTTTCGAAAAGAAATTACGGCCTGGGACTCTCCACCTCGGCTCAGCACAAGCCATTAGTTCTCTAAACGGTACAGAGTCCACCACTTTGAAAGGGAGGGACTGCAGTACCAACAACTTGAACAGGAGCACAGTCAGCTTCTGCACCTTTGGATGGTTTGACACATAATGCTGTCTCTTGGCAATCGCCTCGGTGAACGACTGCTTGCGCCATGATTGGCGAGGAGCAGGAGCATCTGGACTGGTAGATGATGCCAGAGACAAACAGCTCCCTTCAGCAGAGGTGGTGGAGCCTTGACTGGCTGAAATAGCATGCGTGCCACTGGGTGCTGCTGCTGTTGCTGCGGCAGGATGGACCACCACACCTGAGACACGTTTCTCCCAGGCCACTGGATGGTGACGCTGCGTGTGTTGACGCAGGGCAGTGGTGCCAACGTTAACTCCCTGGCCATGCTTCACTTTCTGCCCTCAGATTCTACATCTACACATGTTCAGCTCCTTCAGCATCTTGGCAAAAAACTGCCACACCGCCGAGTAGGTGATTTTACCACCATCGCTCCGCACTGACTAACTACTAGCACCGCTGCCTCGGTGAGCCCCTGTGCTGCTACTCTCTTGGACCTGCAAAGCGGGTGGTCTACCCCGTCGCCATTTGGCTCCCGACCTCTCACTGCTGCCACCCTGCTGACTCACGGCCACACTAACGACTTTCTGGCTGCGCCGCTGCCTGACGCGCAACTGTTAAGTACAGTTTTAACCCTTTTTGTATCTGTACTTTTGCCAAAATGCTACCTCCTCCAAATTGGTATATATCAGCTGTATACAGAAGATTAGGGAAGTACTGTCCACACAGTTGTCTGGAAAGTAGTTCTGTTTAATACAGGGAAATACATGGCTTTTTATATCACGTGTTACGTATGCATTTGTCATAGCATGTATAGCTGATCATTGGTTAATTAACATTTGATGGGACGAGTTAATAAAATCACGAGTTCATATTTGGAAATATACATTTCTTGCAAGCTTTGCTTAATTTTAAACCGTCCAAAACCGTCGAGCAGTTTTACTGTCCAGGAAGTTGGGTGTCGCAACAAATGTCCAAATGATTTCTGTGTCCTTAGTCTGCTTTGCTTAAGCTATCCTATTGTTAGTCCATAGTGAATCCATTTTAAATGTCTTCAGTATCATCCAAGACAAGGTACATCTTGAAGGTAGTTTCCCTTGCATAAAGCCACGCATTTCAAGCCTATAATATCTGATTAAATCTGGTCAAGGGAAAATAAGTATAGAGAATATTCATGCAAAAGGTATATGAACAGTTTCTAGATATAATCAATGGATATGAACAGTATCAACAGAGTTCTAATGTTTTTCAATCAATTCCCACACCTGACAGTCCCCCCTAAAACATTAAACTCTGTTCCCCTGCCCTTTTAACTTAGTTACGCTAGGATGAATATGTCTAAACGTGCTCATGTGGCTAGATGGACTGGTGGAGCGGGTAATAAACCCACTGCATCACTGCCAAAAG